>APFE030245191.1:10797-28366 GCA_000404065.3 Pinus taeda
CCAAGGCTCAGGTTGTAATGGTTCCTTTTTGTTTCCTTAATACAAATAAGTCCATTCTTCTCAATGATTTGTTGTTAATGAATTATTTCATGTACTCCTTGGTCTATGTGATGAATATGCTTTGTTTTATGATGAATATTCAGGTGTTATGTAATCGTTTGCTTTGTTAGTGTATGCAGGTCTGAAAGTGAAGGAGGAGCTCATCTGGATCAGCAAGGCGGGACTGCTACAACAAGCGTTGGACCTAAGGTAAGATCGAAAACATTTGAATTCTCGTAGAATAATGTGTGTTTAGAGAAGGATTGCTCTTGTTTGGTTTGTTTGTCACTAGAGAGTTTTAGACTCCTAGGGAGGTTAGATTTGTCCGCAAATATAACTCTTTCCGCATGACAGATAGCTCTTGAGGGGCTACGGGACCATCTTGTGGAGGCCAAGTGCCTGATATTGTAGTGCCTAGTATTGGATTAGGATGTCGAAGTCTAGTGGGGGTGTAAGGACTTCGATGCTTGGGGTTGTGCGCCTTAGTAGTTGTGGAGGGAGTGGGCCAACCTTGCGAGATGCCCAGAGTCATTGAGTACCGTACCGGATGCCTGCCTTGGGGCATATGAGGTCTGAGTCAGGTGCGAGCCTTGGGGCCAGCCTTGGACTAGGATACAGACCGGGGAGGCTTATGCCTAGTTCCAAAAGTGGGAAAAAGGACAGAGATTCCTTGAGATTTCCCAGGTGTTGTGAAAAGTTTTGATGCCCGCTGGTTATACTAGTTCAACAGAGGGTGTAGGGAAAACATGAAGTAATAAATAACTAAATAAATAAAATGTTAAATGATTCAACTTAAATTTGGGACTAAGTTCCTTAAAGAGGGGGAGTATTTAATGTCCCCTAATAATAACAAAAAATAAATAATAAAATATAATTAATATTAAAATATAAGAAAAAAATGATAAATATAAAAAAAGGATAATAATAGTAAATAAATAATAAATATGAAAAAAATATAATAATAATAATAATAAAAAAAATAAAATAAAAAAAAAAAATACTAGAGGTTAAATAAATATAATAAAAATAAACTGTAAAAATAGTAAAAATAAGTAAAGTTAACAAAAAGTAAATAAAATAAGAAAGAGTTTAATTAAGAGAACTATAAAAATAGTAAAAATAAGTAAAATTATCAAAAAGTAAAAAGGAATAAAATAAGAAAGAATTATATTAAGAGAATTACTAAATTAAGTTAAACTTAAATAAAGAAATAAAAATTGCTTGTTGACACATGGAGTGTGTGCATGCGGTTCCCCTTCCAATGTTTTCTCTATTTAATAGACGGCGAGGAAGATGAGAGATCATTCCATGATTCCATCATCCATTCTCTTGGGAGAAAAGTGTTATGAGAAAAAGGATTCCCTGGTAGTAGTACATTGGTTGAGGGCTCGCGGGTGTCCAGTTGTAGCAAGATTTTGTGCAACTAAGCCTACGGTTGGGTGGAGGGTCATCCCCAAAACTTTGTTATGCTTAGTAGGATTCAAATAGCGTTCAACTCTGAAATCACAAGGAATATCATCACCACAGGTAAGTTTTCTTTGCTCATATTTCTGAATTTCGATGTTAAATAGTTGATAAATTGTGTGTTGATTATAAATCGCATGATTAATATGATTAGTTGCATGTTTTAATTTCAGGGTTGTTACAGCAGCCATAAACTAAACTGGAGGTATTCCCACCTTAGCTTGTCATAAGCTTTAGGTAAGTCAAGTTTGATCATCATACCTTTGTGTCACGAATTCTTCAGTAAATGAATCGCCTCTTGTGCAACTATAATTCCATCCACTATCTATCTCCCTTTCACGAACCTTGTTTGTTCTTCGAAGATCAATTCTGGAAGGATAGATTTTAATTTGTTCACCATTATGGTGGCTAGGATTGTGTAAATTAGATTACATAATGCTATAGGTCTAAAACCTTGAGGTTCATCTGCCTTTTCTAGCTTCATAATCAATGCTAGGAAGGTTGTGTTCCATGTTGGGTGCATTCTTTTCATGCATCTTGATTCCTCCACAACATTTACTATGACTTGCTTCATAAAACTCTAGGTTGCTTGGAAGAATTCTGTTATATATCCATTCGGTCCTGGGGCTTTGTTCTTAGCCATTGTCTTCACTGTCTGCTCTACCTCTTTTTCAATGATTACTCTTAGGAGTGCCATGTTCTGCTCTTGATTCACCCTTCTGGGTATATATTGACTTATTTTTACTATCTGTTCTTGTCTATTGCTTTGTGTCTCAGTCAAGATTACTTTGAAGTGTTGTATCAATAATCTCTCCATTTCCTCTTTCTGAGTTAACCTGTTTCCTTGGTTATCTCTTAGAGAAAATATTATATTCTGCTGCCTGTGTTGCTGCATGGCTCTGTGGAAGAATTTTGTATTTCTTTCCCCCACTTTCAACCATTGTACTCTTGACTTTTGTCTCCATAAAATTTCCTCTTGTTTTCTTCTTTCCTCCAACTTGTTTAAAACCCCTCCTTCTTCCTAAGCTAGTTCCTTCGTTCTTCCCTCTTCTATTATTTTCTGTTGTATCCTTTTCATATCTATTTGTAGCTTTTCAAGGTCTTTTTGGATATTTCTAAATTCTTCTTTCTTCCATTTCTTTATTTTGCCTTTTAACTCCTTTAGTCTTAATTGGAATGTGTGAATCTTATTCCTTCCTTTTATTTCAGTCTCATTGTTCTGCCACCATTGCTCCATTTTCTATGAAGGTTGGTTCTCACAACCAAAAAGCTTCAAATGTGAAAGGTTTGTTTTGATTTTGATTGTTCATGGAAATTTCTAGTTTTATGGGCTAGTGGTTTGATCGTTGACATGGAAGTATTGTTGCTTCATAGAATATGTCTTTCCCAATAAAGTGTTATGTTTCTGTAAATCATGCCATGTCTGGTTCCTCCCGGTATTGTCCCTCTTTCTTTTCCTCTTTTGATGTGATCATATTAAAATCACCTGCTATCAGCCATAATTTTCTGTGTGCATGTTTTCTAACTGTTGCAGTTGGGTGAGGAAGTTCCCTCTTTCCACTGATATATGGGGTCCATAAACCGCCGAAAATAAGAACCAGTCTTTGTGGCATATCATTCTAAATCTCCCTGAAAGGATCCTTTTCATTCCTATCTAGTAGTCTATAGTGACTTCTGCAGAGTTCCACATGATTGCAACCCCCCCGCACTATCTTTTGCATCAATTGTCATACATTCATATGTAGGTTTAATTTTTTTTTTAGAATCTCCTTCATTCCCCCCCCCCCCCTGTTATTTTTTTTCTTAAACAACATAGGTTTGGGTTTTTCTCTTTTAATCCTTTTTGCTAGGTATCTCTGCTTACCTTTGCTATTAAGACCCCGAATGTTCTAGGATGTAATTATCATTGGGTGGGTGGGGTTTTTTGGTGGAAGACCGCTCAGAGTGGTACAACTCTTCCCATATTAACTAGCATTTCTCCCATGACTTGTATTGACTCCTAAAGATTCTTTCTACCTCTTTTTCTCCCTCCTTTCCCTTTACTTTGTTGTTCTTGGTTATTTTTAAGTTGTATACTTAGTTGCTCATTCATTCCTGTGTTTCCTTGATCTTGTTTTTCTTTATATTTTTGGAATGTTTCCTTGTATAATTTTTTATCCTCTTCTGAGATAAACCTTTCGTCCAAGTGTCTCCATTTTTCCAGAAGTTTCCTTAGAATTTCTTATTTTGTTGTTGGATTTTCCCCTTTGCTGGTATCTATTTCCATTACTTCATTTTTCTGATTATCCTCATTTTCTTTTCCTACCTTTTCCCCTATTTCTCTTTGGGTTTTTTGTTTAGTTCTATTTGTGTCTTGACTTGGTTTGCCTTCTTTTTATTTTTCCTCTTGATAATCCATTACTCGTATCTTTGAATCTTCTTCTTCTACTTGTAGGTATTCCCACCTTAGCTTGTCATAAGCTTTAGGTAAGTCAAGTTTGATCATCATACCTTTGTGTCACAAATTCTTCAGTGAATGAATCGCCTCTTGTGCAACTATAATTCCATCCACTATCTGTCTCCCTTTCACGAACCTTGTTTGTTCTTCGAAGATCAATTCTGGAAGGATAGATTTTAATCTGTTCACCATTATGGTGTCTAGGATTTTGTAAATTACATTACATAATGCTATAGGTCTAAAACCTTGAGGTTCATCTGCCTTTTCTAGCTTCATAATCAATGCTAGGAAGGTTGTGTTCCATGTTGGGTGCATTCTTTTCATGCATCTTGATTCCTCCACAACATTTACTATGCCTTGCCTCATAAAACAAAGATGACCTAGTGTATGCGTGTCATTAAGTAGAATGGTACTAAAATGGATAAGCAAAATATGAATAGTGATCATGGAATTTTAATTTTGGTGTTGAAGATTTAAAAATAATTGTACAACAAATAATATCTTAATGATGAATTTCACTAAATTTCATTGAGAAAGAAGAATACATGGCGAAAAGTTAGTGATCATTTAAAATTTAACGATGTACTTATATGACTATATATATAGTGTAAATGATCAACTTCCTAATGATTATTGAAAATTAATTGGTAACTTGATGAGAACATGACACTAATAGTACTCATAAGATAACATAGATCCTATTGGGATGTTAAATAATGTTAATTCGTAGTTAGCATTCATTGTTTATATATGTAAACAAAATTAATTCATGATAAGAATGCTTATAGTGTATTTTTGTTCTATATTTGATAAGTATTTTGACGATTCTCATATTAATGATGTTTCATGATATGATGGTATGTGGTAAATGGATATAGTTCTCATGAAAGGTTAATGGCGTATATGTGGTGCTTATTTATTTATTTGGTATGATAATTATGTTGAATGCTTAGGATGAATGTGATATGTATAGGGATAATGATGTTATGATATGAGGTTATATTGACATGTGCTTCATTTATTATGTGATGTCATGATATGTCTTTGATGCTAATATGTTTATGTTATCAATTATGAGGATAGTTTATGTGCTAATCGCATGTTGATTTTATGATATGCAAGAGTATGCAGTACTTTACTATTCAAAATGTGGTGATAGCAATGATGTTATGTTATTAGGATGACATGTAAGATTTGGCATATGGATTGTTTTTTGTTATGATGTTATGATTATAACTAATGCATTGAATGCATGCTGAGATGTGGTGATGGATAGGAAATCCACCAATGGGTTGAGAGGGTAGGTTTATTTGATGATCTCGTAGGAGCCCATACCTGCGAGGGAGAATATGTAACACCATATGGGCTAGGGACATACTCAATCAACACCATATACCAGTGGTTCGTTTGTCTTGTACAGCTCTTGATGGATAGCTCTTGAGGGGCTACGGGACCATCTTGTGGAGGCCAAGTGCCTGATATTGTAGTGCCTAGTATTGGATTGGGATGCCGAAGTCTGGTGGGGGTGTAAGGACTTCGATGCTTGGGGTTGTGCGCCTTAGTAGTTGTGGAGGGAGTGGGCCAACCTTGCGAGATGCCCGGAGTCATTGAGTACCGTACCCGATGCCTGCCTTGGGGCATATGAGGTCTGAGTCAGGTGCGAGCCTTGGGGCCAGCCTTGGACTAGGATACAGACCGGGGAGGCTTATGCCTAGTTCCAAAAGTGGGAAAAAGGACAGATATTCCTTGAAATTTCCTAGGTGTTGTGAAAACTTTCGATGCCCGCTGGTTATACTAGTTCAACGGAGGGTGTAGGGAAAACATGAAGTAATAAATAACTAAATAAATAAAATGTTAAATGGTTCAACTTAAATTTGGGACGAAGTTCCTTAAAGAGGGGGAGTATGTAATGTCCCCTAATAATAACAAAAATAATAAATAAAAAATATAAAATAAAATATTAAAATATAAGAAAATAAATATAAAATAAAGAAAGGATATAATGTAAATAAATAATAAATAAGAAGAAAATAATATAATAAATAAAAAAAATAACAAAAAACAATACTAGAGTTTTAAATAAATATATAAAAATAAACTATAAAATAGTAAAAATAAGTAAAGTTAACAAAAAGTAAAATAAAATAAGAAAGAGTTTAATTAAGAGAACTATAAAAATAGTAAAAATAAGTAAAATTTTCAAAAAGTAAAAAGGAATAAAATAAGAAAGAATTATATTAAGAGAATTACTAAATTAAGTTAAACTTAAATAAAGAAATAAAAATTGCTTGTTGACACATGGAGTGTGTGCATGCGGTTCCCCTTCCGATGTTTTCTCTATTTAATAGACGGTGAGGAAGATGAGAGATCATTCCATGATTCCATCATCCATTCTCTTGGGAGAAAAGTGTTATGAGAAAAAGGATTCCCTGGTAGTAGTACATTGGTTGAGGGCTCGGGGGTGGCCAGTTGTAGCAAGATTTTGTGCAAATAAGCCTACGGTTGGGTGGATGGTCTTCCCCAAAACTTTGTTATGGTTAGTAGGATTCAAATAGCGTTCAACTCTGAAATCACAAGTAAGGAATATCATCACCACAGGTAAGTTTTCTTTGCTCATATTTCCGAATTTCGATGTTAAATAGTTGATAAATTGTGTGTTGATTATAAATAGCATGATTAATCTGATTAGTTGCATGTTTTAATTTCAGGGTTGTTACAACAGCCATAAACTAAACTGAACTGCGACCCCAAAAACCTGACGACAACTGCAAAGCTGCAAATCAGGAGGCTGGGAACCAGGTCAGAATGAAAAAGGAGGAGGGGGGGAGATATCCCCTTCTACCGAGACGAGGCGGAAGGGGAATCCCGTCAGAATACAAGTAATCCAAAACTAGCAAGAGATACCAACAAAATGTCATGACCAGTCCTCGGGGCGTGATAACGGGTAGGAAGTAGAGGAAAATATTTACCATGCATGAGGAAGAAACCGAGATTCATCATTCTAATGAACAAACTAGAGTGATACAGAAGTTACATGAAATACCATGTGCTAATATGTAAGTTCATCGGAGTCTGGCCGACGGAAAGGGACCTCACTAAATGGATAATGTAAAAATGGTAGCCCAGAGGTCATATCGAGCTCAAGCTGGGAGCTAGAGGCTTCTTCACAGTAATATTCTCGAACTTGCAAAACAAAGAAAAAATATTTGAAAATGGTCCTTACTTTCATTATAATGCTGATTTGTTTATGAGATACTGGGAAGAATGATATGACCTAGACAAGGAAAAAATTTTGGCAGCCGCGGTTTGGGTCGAGTTATTCGATCTCCCAATGGATTTCTGAGACCCAAAAATACAGGTGGGCATTGGAAATACGATAGGCAGATTTGTAAAAATAGCAGAAACGACAAAAAAGGAAGATACACTTAATATGTGAGAATATGCGTATACATGAACATAGTTGAACCTATACCAGACTCAGTGGAACTAGAATACCATGAAGAGGTATGGTAGCAAACTCTAGAGTATGAACACATCCCGTTCAGATGCCATAGATGTCATGAGTATGGTCATCTATTTAAGGAGTGTCCAATGAACCTAGATGAAGGAGAGAACATGAACAAACAATAGAGGAAACATCAAGAAGATAAGGAAGGGTTTCAAGAAGTGAAAAGCAAGAGAAGACAAGCAAAAGAAAACCCCAAGGTAGGGAAAAAAGATATCAAACTTAGTCGAGCAAAACAAATAGCTTTTGAACCGCTAAAGGGGGAAGAAGAAGAAGAAAATGAGGCCCAAACTATGGACTATCAGGAAAAAGGAAAGGAGAGTAGTTTGAGTCAAGGCAAGCCAAACCCCAAGAGGAAAGCCCAACGCGAGCTGGTAGAGAAAGAGGAGAAGGAAGACAGGGAGAAGATGGAAAACACCACAATGGAAATTGACCCAAGCAAGGGAGAGGAATTAAGCATGGAAAAAGAGGTGTTAAGGAAACTGTTGAATGAATGGAGACACCTAGATGAAATATTTATACCAGAAGACAAAAAAAGACTATACAGAGAAACATTCCAATAGTATCAAGCTAAATAGGGACAGGGATAGGTGGAGATGGTAGAACATATGGGGATGCATCAGGACAACTCCCAAGCATACTCAAATAAAATTAAAGGAGGAAAGAAAAGAGGCCGAAGAAACCTATAAGAATCTATATAGATTATGGGAGAAATGTTGGTGAATACAGGTAGGGTGGTACCACTATCAGTGGTATACCAACAAATAAACAAAGTATCCCAATGATAATTACATCCTCGAACTGTTGTTGCCACAACCACCACCCTATTAAAACTTGCTCTGGTGGCAAGTTTGAATGGGTCCCCCCAATGTTAACCTCTCTCATAAAAACAATAATAAATCCAAAAATAAATTAATTAATTAAATATTCCAAGTTAGGAATTTTTGCCTAACTCTTGGGTTGTTCCTCTAAGATAGGAGTTAGTTTAGGTAACTCCTATATTGGTGTGTGTCTGGTGAGAAATTATCTCAACCAAAAGTGTCCAAGATAGAACGCACTATCTTGAGAACACTATCTCTCATCTATTTATTTGTAACACTATATTCAATTATTTTTAAGATGAATAATAATGAGAGTGAATACCTGAGGAAGCATCAGGCTTCTGCCTTTTTCCGCCAATATATTTTTGTCTAGTTTTTGTGTGTGTTTTTTGTAAGCTGTTTGTGTTAATTTCCTTTTATATTATGTGGTATCAGAGCTTTGGAAAGAGTTGAGTTTCCTTATATGTCATTTATTATGCAATAAATCATTGATGTGCACTTGATACCGAGGAGAAGCGAATAGCTGGTTGGTGCGTTGAGATACACTGCCATTGGTGGCTCGATTATTGATATCGACATTTTTTTTTAAATTTATTGTAAAGTGATGCAGGTTGTGCCTGTCACAGAGATCTATGTTCAAGAGACGGCGTTTAAACTCAAACTACATTGAATTGTAAGGGTGATTACAAGTTCTACAACCGACTACAATCACACATAGTGCAGCCAGCAGTGAACCGATGATGGTACTCTCATGCAGTTGAACAAGGGAGTACAATAGTGAAACTCTCCTACACCTGAAGGGGGGGAGTTCAGATATATTTTGGATAATATTGTCTCTCCTTTCAGCGGACAAAGGGGGGAAATGTCAATGAAATTGACAAGTGGTTGTCCGACTAAAAGTCTCAACAACATCAGTGAAGCAGCCAGTGGGCATCTTCATCAGCCAGTGGGCATTTGTCATCAGTAGTGAGCATCAACAAATTCGCCAATGGGAAACCAACAACAAAGCAGCAGTGAGCAACTTTCATCCTATCAAAAGCAACATTGAGTTGTTTTTCGACATCTTCAGCCAGTGGGCGATCATCATCAGCAAATACGCCAGTGGGCGTTCATCAAATTGTGTCCGTGGACACCGGATGTTGTTTTCAAGCAAAGGATAGTTGGATCCTTTTGCGGCTTGGCACATGATGGAGTTGTCAAGAGTCCTTATGAGATGAATCAGTCATGCAGCTGACTTAGTCTCTTCATATTGCAGTTTCTTCAGCATCCAGATTTGGCGGTTTTTTCAGGAAATGCTTTTGAGGATCAACATGAGAACTTGGAAGATGGTTCCTCGTTCTTATTTTGGATTTATCATTGAAGGGGGGAATGTTAACCTCTCACATAAAAACAATAATAAATCCAAAAATAAATTAATTAATTAAATATTCCAAGTTAGGAATTTGTGCCTAACTCTTGGGTTGTTCCTCTAAGATAGGAGTTAGTTTAGGTAACTCATATATTGGTGTGTGTCTGGTGAGAAATTATCTCAACCAAAGGAGAAATTCTCTCAACCAAAAGTGTCTAAGATAGAACACACTATCTTGAGAACACTATCTCTCATCTATTTATTTGTAACACTATATTCAATTATTTTTAAGATGAATAATAATGAGAGTGAATACCTGAGCAAGCATCAGGCTTCTGCCTTTTTTCGCCAATATATTTTTGTCTAGTTTTTGTGTGTGTTTTCTGTAAGCTGTTTTTGTTAATTTCCTTTTGTATTACCCAGAAGTATGATCTTTCATCTCTCCGAATGATCTGTTTTATCCCAGTGATTTTAACTCTATGAAGAGCCAAATCTTCCATTCACAAATGGTTTAAGCCCCTTAATAAATCCCTCACATGTAACCTTGTTTAAAGCCCTCCATTCAAATGTTCATCGGGATTTTTTTAATTCACAAAACCTCCCATCGCCTCATTATTCCTGTCATAGCTCCTTATAGCGGAAATTCTCGAAACATGCATAAATAATTCCTTTTCGCTTATCGCACCCAACCTTGGCACATAACGCATTCATGGCTTCCAAACCCAACAGGTTTTACTAACCCAAATGCATATATTTCGGGTTCGGAGCCCCATCACAAATCACTATCGGCCAAGCCCCAAAGCTATATATAGAGGGTGTGTATGTCTCTCGGACCTGCCGATGATTATAGACCAGAACATATAACATTTCAGGTCTGGCCTTATGGCTGGACATAGGGCTTTCCCATACTTTTGTGTGTATTCAAAAAAATGTTGAAGTCGGGTTTTACAAAGGGAAATCACACACTTCAGACCCGTCGGGGCTATATATATATATATATATATCGAGTCTGGCCTAATCCATAAGTGCCACGCATGGATTAAAGAATATTAATACATGGATTGTGAAGGTCGAAAAGACCCTTCCTCTCATTCAGAAAGCCTCATTTTGAAGAAGAGACAATGTGGGAGTCACTTGTCACTCAGGAACAACCAATCAAAAGACTCACTCGGGCTTATGCTCGTTCCCTATCACAATTCCCTATCTTTCAGTCATTACCCTCGATAACAAAAAGAAAGTCAAGGGTCTATCACATAAACGAAGAAACCTCTGTAGCCCCTTCTCTTGAAGATATTGTGCTTGATTCCTTACAGATCATCAACTCTCCTAGGAAGAAATTCCTGAGGAGTCCCCTTCTGAAAGTAATCTCTGGCCTGATTTGGAAAATCCTAGCAAAGAAAACCTCCACAAGCACATCCCTATCCTAGATATGGCTAATATTCCTCAATCGAGTGGAAACCAACCCCCACCTCCTCTGGGAGCACTGCCTCCTTGGCTCGCTCAAGATGTCATGGCGATACCTGGGCAGCAACATCCCTTACCCAAGAATGTAGAAAAGGTACTGCCTAAATTCGACCTTGAGCGGGGAGACACCACTGAAAACCATATCAATTCTTTCTTCTTGGTCGTGTGCATGTTGGGGGTAGCTAATGAAGATATAGTTTGTTGCCTATTCCCTTTTACCCTGACTAGTGTAGCTTCCACATGGTATTTTAGCTTGAGAACCGGATCTATCACCTCGTGGGCTGCCTTTCAACATGCCTTTTTAGACAAGTATGGCGATGACAAAACCCTTGTTGCCTTAGCCCTTGAACTATCTCGTTTGAAAATGGAAACCAAAGAAAAGGTTAAGGATTTTAATATCCGGCTCAACACCTTGTTCAACAGAATCTCAACCACCACTAGACCTACAGAAGAGGTGCTCATGGAATTCTACATCACTGCTCTCCCTATCCCTACTGCAATTTGGGTCAAAAGGAGTAATGCGCAAACCTTACAAGGTGCCATCAATGAAGAAGTAAAATTCGAGAATGAAATGCTCAGTCTCACAGCATGCCACCATACAACCGGAGAAAAGAAATCCTCTCAAGCATCCAAGAAGGATAATGGGAATGATAACAAAGGGGCTAAAACCAAAGAAAAGGATTCCACAAATGTAGAAGGTTTGGATCGAATCATTAAGAAGTTGAAAAATACATTCATCGATATGAAAAGGAATTCTGGAGAGAGTACAAGCATGAGTGGAGGATATTATAACAATAGAAAACCTTTCAAACCTTTCTATCGTAAAAATACAAAAGGTAGTCATGGTCCACTTCCACTACCTGCTCCATCCCATGAAGGAAAATTTAAATACAGAAGAGCTAGCTCTTATCAGATCGCTCCTTAACCAAGAAGAACCTATAGTGGAGCTAGGGCTAGAACAAGAAAATGAGGGAGAATACCAAGTAGAAAAACCCTTGGAAGAAGAATCCCAAATAAATGTACTGTGGGATTTCTACACTAATGGGAACGATGACAATGAAGGAGGTAGAATGGCAATAATAAATGCTAATGAAAACCACACACGAAGCAAAGGGCCACTTGCAGGCACCACGAAGCTTGTAGACCAGACAAAGTAAGATACTTACCCTTTGAAAGCATCCACTCCCAAGGTCCCTGTTGAGAAGGGTAAACCTAGTGGCGATTCCAAGAGTACACCAGTCGCGAACCACCCAGAGAAAGAAAGTGCACCTCCCACTGCAATGAAGGCTACTTAAGATGGTAAACTCCCACCTAAGAACAACAAAACTGGTATGTTTACTCTGCCCTACCCTATTTATAACATTGATTACAACATTGTAGATGATCTTAAGAAATCTAGGGCTAACATAACATTTCGATTTGCTAAAATTAATGCAGAAAAGGGATCTACTCCTGAAAGCTATGAATGAGTGGAATTGCAAACTTCCTACCAATCTGATTAGCCAAACCAAGAAGTTGGCATCCAGACCTGTTAGTACCCCCAGCACAGCCTAAAATCCATCATCTATGGAAGACACTATGTCCAAAATGAATCGAAACCCCTAAGATGTCAGTGCAGCCATGATAGGGAGGAGATCAAAATCCATGAATCCACCTTTCCTTATCACATTTAGAATCCTCAACATGAACGTGCACAATTGCTTGGTAGATTTTGGTGCCTCATCCACTGTTATGCCTCATGTTGTTGCCAAAAGGCTGCATGCTATACCTGAGAAAATGGGGACTCGGATTATGCAATTGGACAGGACAAATGTGAAAGTAATTGGGGAATTAAAAGATGTGTTTATTCGGATGGCTACTAAACCACAATACACACAAGTAGTTGACATAGTGGTAGTCGACATACCCGAGGCTTATGGAATGTTGCTCAGTATGGATTGGTCAGCAAATCTGAATGGATATTTCTCAACTGATTGGTCCTACCTCTTGCTACCTCAGAATGGAAAAGGTGATATGTTGAGATTTGATCGAGAAAGATACATGAAGTATGTGGTAATGAAACTCAATGGTCCCAATGAACCTATATTCTTTACCAACTCGAACCTTGGGAACTATAGTTTCAATGTTTGTGCCACAGAAACCTATTTTGGGAAATTCCATGCTGAAATAAGTGGATGCATTGAAATAAACACATGGTCGGAAGATCTCCCCCGTATTCCAACTGGAAAACCACCTTGTAATATATTATATGATAAAACTAATCTCGTGGGAAGCAATTTCGTTAATGTAACATTAGACTCTAATTTTTGGACACTCTATTTTAACGATTCTAACTGCCTTGAAGGTGCAGGTGCTGGGAGAATTCTTATGGACCCACAAGGGAAACAACATTCAAAGGCCAGTCGATTAGAGTCCGCGTACACCAATGACATAGCGTAATACAGAGGCTTTCTATAGGGCTTGAAAAGGGCCCTTGATATGAAGGTGAGAAATCTCAAAGCTTCTGGTGACTCATTGATATTTATGGACCAGGTGAGGGAAAGGATACATCATAGTTCACCATACTTGGAAAGATACCAACATGAGGTATGGAGTTTAATTTATAGTTTTGATTCTTCTAATATCATACACATACCTCGAGAGCAAAACCAAAATGTTGATCTGATGGCTAGCATGGCTACTAAACTTTCGCCTGATTTTAGATCAAATAAGAATAAATATTATGTTGAATTGATTTTCAGGCCATTCATACTTGATAACATCTCAAATTGGCAAGTTTTCAAAGACGACAAGCTTATGAATGGGAGTAAAGAGGAGGCTAAGCCATACCAACAAAAGCTTCGAAAGACGCATCCAGGCCCAGGACCATTGGTGAAGAAAGAGTTTAACAAAATTCTGGATGCCAAAATCATCTCTCTTGTCATGCACTCCCCCTGGGTAGCCAATCTCATGCAAGTAAGAAAGAAAATTGGGAACATCAGGCTATGTATCGATTTCAGAAACCTGAACCAAGCACCCCAGAAATATAGCTATCCTATCCCTCCTATAGAACACATTCTCCAGTGCGTTTCTGGGTCTGAAATGTTGTCCCTATTAGATGTGTTTTCACAATGTAATCGAGCATTGGTGTCTAATGAATACTAGCTTAAGACAACATTTCAACACTTATGGCTGAGCCAATTCCAAGTTGTGGAAAAAGTTGGTCGAGGAACTTACATATTGAAAACTTTGCAAGGAGAAACTGAAACACTCCCTGTTAACGGCCAGCATCTGAAGAGATACTTCCAGTAGCCACCACATGGTGGTTACCTCTTGAGTAGATTAGAGTTCATTTCATTTTGTTGTTAGTCTATTTGTATTTCTGTCTTTTCCTTTTGTTTCCTGCAAAGTTTATTTTCCTGCTGTTTTGAATTACAATCCTTTTTTTAGCCAACTGACTTCAACCTTCCCATCCTTTTCTCGCTCTTCTCAGATTTTCCCTCATGCACTGCCTCCAGCTTTTCCCTTCCTCATTAACCTGCTGATGATTCTGTTGTTTCTGAATCCATCATTACCCTGCAAATCAAATGAATGTTCTATTAGCTCATGAGAATTTGAAAATCAATTGTAGAATTCAAACCAAGCCACTCATTGGCACCTGTTGAGAATTGGGTAAGATTTGTTGATAACTTGGATATCTGGAGCATGCAGGGGCATCTTTATAAAACAAGAATGTGTAACTATAGCTGGACTGGCATGGAGGGATGTTGCATTTTGAACAAATCCCACTTAGACCTAAGATATACTTCCTTATAAGGTTTACAGTCTTTCTCCATTGGTTCCGTCCACCACACTAAATTGTCCAATACTTGTTACCCACAAGTAAACCTCCTTTCATGGGCTAATCTCACTGTCATATACCCTGTGGAAAATCCAATTGTGCTCTAGTCCGTGTGCCTAAAACTAGAAGGACTCATCTAAAAGGAAATGAAATGTCAAGTCCTTGTCCCAATATGGAAGGATAAGTTGTTTAGGAAGCCGGTTAGAGTAAGGAATGTTGTTGGGCTCAGAGTACCAGTTGACACAGCAAGCCCAACCTTGCTTAAGTGGTTTAAAAATATGTCATGATCCATGATTTTGCCCCATTCAATCAATGAAAACATAGCACTGAAATTCTCATATAAAGTGAAAAATAAACATGTCTACATCAAGTTTGATGAGCGATAAAGAGCTGAGGTACACACTTAAACAGGTATGGACAGATCAATGATGGCCCCAAAAGGATTTTTGAAATTCGGAAACAGGTAAAGGAAGGTCAATAAACCCTATAATACTACCATTGGAGAATGCCTGTCAAAACTCTATCGTTCAATAGAAGCTATTTGTCTTTATCCCACCTGAAGCAATTAATGTTGAAGTGGAACCCATGCCTGCCCATCTATACAGTTTTCCTTTCACTTTTATCTTAATACCCTAATGTGTTAATGATTTAAGGTTTATTTCGAAACAGAGATAACTAGTTCACCCACCGGTTCGCCATATGTTGTGGCCACAACCACCACCCTATTAAAACTTACCCTGATGGCAAGTTTGAATGGGTCCCCCAAGAAGTCTGATTTTTCATCTCTCTGAATGATTTGTTTCATCCCAGTGATTTTAGTAAGAGGTTTAACCGCATGTACAACAAGATACCCACTGAAGTAAAACCCACCACCACCTCTGCTAAACTCACCTATGCCAGTGCCTTTGATTCAGACTTCTGTCTACTATTGAGGGAGAGACGATGTGCTAGGGCTGATATGCAGGATGCAGCCTTGGAAGTAGAATCAAACATCATGGCTATGTAGAAGCTCAAGGGAAATGTCGATAGAAGGAGATAGAGGGGCAAGTCTTCATCATCTTCAGATCCCATGATAGATAAAATGACCAAGATGATAGAGTCATTGGACTCTAAAGTCTCCAAATTAAAGGTTGAGCAACACCCTAGGAAAGGAAGAGTTCCTAATCCATATCCATATGGAAGAGCTAATGAGCAGTTGCATATTTTGCAAAGAAGCAAAGTTGCCAATGAAGACCAAAGGGTGAATACCCCTTTCCAAAATGTATTCATGGAGGAAGAGTAGTTCGAGGAAGATGATGAGGTCCATTGTCTGGAAGACAAAGGCAGTGCCTCCTTTTTTACCTTAGTTGCCTATGAAAAGTCTATTCAATGACTAGATCAACTAAGAATGGGATGGTGAAGTTGTTCTGCAAACTATTGATCAACACAGATATAATCTGAGGTCGAAGATGAATAATGCCAAGGAAACTCCTATTCAGAGAGTTGTTGTCCCTACAATACAGCAAGCTAATAAGCAGAAGTGATTGGCAGTTGATCCCATCATCCTCAAAGCTCCAGCTCACGAGGTAATAGGCCTTGACAAGTCTCCTTCTCCTTTCTGTTTTCAATTAGAAATTCAGAAGCTAAGAATACCTATACCTCTGATTAAACTAGTGAAGAATGATTCCTTCAAGAGATCTATCCATGATTGAAAATTATGATGACAACTCCCCAACATTCTATGCCTCTCTGACTATTCATGACAAAATCCTTCACAACTGCCTTTTGGACACTGTAGCCAGCCATAATCTAATTCCCAAGGCTATCATGGATGAGTTGAGTCTTGACATTACAAAACCTTATCATCACCTGTTTTCTTTTGACTCTAGAAAAGTGAAATGTATGGGATTAATCAAGAACCTAGTGTTTAGTCAATTTAGTGTTATCTAAATTGCTAGTATTAATTGTCAACCCGGGGCTCGTAAGCTGATGAAGTGTGGTGCACTATATGTGCTTATTTAACCTCTTTCTTACTTCGTTGTTTTATAAGGTTATAATGTTCAACTCTTCCTAACCTTCTGCTTTCGACATATAGTACTATGTTTAAGCACGATTAAGAATAAGTCCAAAAAGTAATCAAGCTCTAAGGTGACAAGTAGGAAAAACCACTTTAAAGACCAGTTATAATGTTCAACTCTTCCTAACTCCCTGCTTCTACTGCGTATTTGCATAAAACAAGATTAGGAAGTAGTTAGAAATAAGTCTAGAAAGTAATCAAACTTTAAACTTGCAACGAAAGAGCTTGAGAGAAATAACTTGAAATGAAATTGAAAGCAAAGAAATTGAAATGACTTGAAAGTAAATGACCAAAATCCAATGGCATTAGTCTCTATTCATATTGCCGCAAATAAAAGAAAATAAGAAAATCACTTCAAGGATTGATGTTAGTGATGATCTCCTTCTAACTCTCTGTTTCTACTACGTATTTGCATAAAACACAATGAGAAGGGAGCTGAAGACAAATCCAAGAATTGATAAAAACTCTAATCTACTTTAATTGACAAATTGTAACACTACTATGCCTTTTCCAACATACTGCTTCCTACATATGTGATTATGTGTAACAAGTGGAAAAAGTGTTAGTATCACAAGCCAAGTCTACTCAAATACAAGCTGCAATTAATCAATGTTC
>APFE030245191.1:34042-51606 GCA_000404065.3 Pinus taeda
ATAATGAAATCAAAAGCAAAATTTTACAAAATGAAATCTACTCTACCTTACATTCTAATATGCTCCATGACATCTACTTCACATCTCCTTCCATGTTGAGAACATCAAAGCTTTATTCAAATTCTTCAAAATTACAAAATACAACAAAACTCTCTACAACTTTCAAAAGCCATCAAGGAAGAACTACAAACTCCAAGCTAAAGAGCTCCAAACTCTAAGCTTGCAAGCTGAGACTAATAAGCTAAGCTCTAAACTGAGACTTAAGAACTAACAAATGAAGGAGAGAGATCTCTTATTTATAGAAAAAGATGAGAAGCCATCTCATTAATGAGAGTCCATGAATCTCTCCCTCTACCTCTAGAGTCCTAATCAAAATAGGAACTGATAAGACACATGTCTTCTTAGAGTTATAATACAATTAGGAGATGTGACACATATCCTCATGATCCCATGATTCTTTCCACTCAAATTCGAATTTGGCCTTAGAGTGCCACATAAGGGTCTTCTAGAAGCCTCCTTTCAACCTACACATGTCAACAATCTCAACCAATTTGTTAGGTATAAGCATATGCACATTATTTTCTATTTTTTAACCACAAATTCACTTAAAAGACTTAGAATTAATAAAGATTGGAAAAACATAAATGTGGCCCAATGATAATGAAAGTGGGATGAATGTGGTGACATAGTAGTGAAATGGAGGTGATATAATGGACATAATAGTGAAAGTGTAATGGAAATGAATGACATTTTCAAGACTCAACACCTAGCCATCACTTTGTCTCAGTTTCCCATGAAGAACAAGATGATGAATATTGTGGTAGCAGATGTACCCCCCAAGTTTGGCATGTTTCTTTCCAGAGGTTGGATCAAGGGATTAGGTGGAACATTACAAAATGATCTATCATACGCCATTGTTCCAGTTTTTGGAGGTGAGAGCAAGAGATTATACAAAGAAGCTCAGTTGGCTTATATCATCAGTGATGAAAGGAATCCCACTAATCATCCCATCAATGCTATTGACATTGATTTTGGAGCTTGTATTCTTCAGGTTGAAGAATCTCAGCTCGCCTCCGTGCAACTTAAGAAACCAGTTTTCCAGATCATAGAGGAAGAAGGCCCGCAAATTTGGGCCATGTTCTTTGATGGAGCTTGCTCTAAGGAAGATACAGGGGCAGGTGTAGTCCTTGTGTCCCCCACACAGGAATGCATTCAATTATCTTTCAAATTAACTTTTCAGGTCACAAATAACATAGCAGAGTACGAAGCCTTGATGTTGGGCTTAAACGATGCTAAAGAAATGGGCATCAAAGGTCTGAAAGTGTTTGGAGACACAGACCTTATCATTCAGTAGGTCAACAAAACTTTCCAAGCAAAGCATCTAAGGCTGAAAGCATACATAGATGAGGTATTGAAGCTTAAGGACACTTTTAATATTTTCAACATTTCTTACATCCCAGGAATGAAGAACCAGCTTACTGATTCCCTTGTTGTGTTTGCCAGCACGTTTATTCCTCATTTGCCTCCCAAATTGACTTATGACGTTCAGGTGAAATATAGACCATCTTTGCTTGACAATGTCAAATACTAGAATTTTTTTTTGAAGATGATGAAATTAATAGGTTTTTACAATTCGTTGATGAATTTTCTGAAATACACATCCACCAAGAAAACAATGCCAAGGAAGAATGCAACCAGTCCAAGCTAAAGGATGAGATTGGTCAGGAAAGCATTGTCCAGCTGCCTAGTAACCGTATACCCAAAGGATTGGTGCCTTTAGAGAAGTTGTTTGATCATAACGATGTACCTTATAAGCCTTCCAAAAAAGAAAATGAGTCTGTTGTTCATAAACATAATATAGGGAGTCCAGCCCATCTGAAGTACATAAATTTGTCCACTCACTTATCTTCTGCCCAGAGTTCCGAGTATTGCATCTTGATAGAGCAATTTGCTGATATTTTTGCTTGGGAATACAGTGATCTCAAAACCTATGACACAAACATCATTCAGCATAAGATTCCACTGGAAAAGAACACCATCCCTTTTAAGCAGAAATTAAGACCTATCATCCCTTTCTTAATGCCTTTGATTGAGAAAGAAATCAAGAAGTTGTTGGATGCCATGATCATAGTTCCCCTAAGGTATTCAAAGTGGATAGCTAACCTTGTGGTAGTAAGAAAGAAGAATGGAGAAATCAGGCTTTGTGTTGACTTCAGGAATCTGAACAAATATTCTAAAAAAGACAACTACCCCCTGCCTAAGATGGAGCACTTACTGCAAAAAGTTTCAGGGGATAAAGTCTTGTCTTTTTTAGATGGATTTTCAGGTTACAATTAGATTGTTGTACATCCATAAGATTAGGAAAATACCACCTTCACTACTCATTGGGGCACTTTCATGTACTCCAAGATGCCTTTTGGACTAATGAATGATGGGGCTACTTTTCAGAGGGCCATAGACATAACCTTTGTGGGAGAGAAGGAAAAGTTTGCCCTTATTTACATTGATGACATAACAGTCTTTTCCAGCACTCACAAGGACCATTTGCATCATTTGAAGAAGGTGTTTTTAAAGTGCAGACAGTTCGGAATTTCTGTGAACCCAAAGAAAACACAGTTTGCTCTAGAAGAAGGCAAACTTCTGGGACATATTGTTTTTGCTGAAGGTGTGAAGATTGATCTAACAAGAGTTCAAGCAATTTAGACATTGTCCATCCCAAGGTCAAAAAGGGACATTCAATCCTTCCTCGGTAAGATGAACTTTGTAAGGAGGTTCATTCCAAACTTTGCAGAGCTAGTGAAGCACATCACTTCCATGCTGAAGAAAGGATTAGAAATAAAATGGACATATGCTACAAGAAGCTCTTTTTAAGCCATCAAACAATCTATCATGGAAGCTCCCACTCTAATCAACCCAAATTACACCAAGGAGTTTTATATCTTCTCTTTTGCCTCTTATGATACACTTGCAGCAGTTCTGTTGTAGAAAAATTATGAAGGTGTAGAGCACCCCATGGCCTTTTTCAGCAAAACTCTGAGGGATGTTGAACTGAGGTATGACCTTATTGAAAAACAAGCTTATGCTCTCATAAAATCTTTAAAGGCATTCAGAATTTATATTATGCATTCCAAAGTGGTTCCATATGTACCTTAAGCCTCAGTAAAAGTTGTCTTAACTCAACTAGATATTAATGGAAAGAGATCTAAATGGATTGCAAAATTCATAGAGTTTAACATAGAGGTGAAACACACTAATCTTGTCAAAGGCCATGGCTTGGCTAAACTTATGGCTGAGGAAAATTGCAGTTTGTTAGACATCAATTGCATGGGTTCAAATTTAGGAGATGAGTAGACAGAATAAGCAACAGAAGAGCAAGAGCAAAATCGGTATTTGGCTTAAAATCTAGCCACTTGTGAATGGTATTCTAGTATAGTTCATTTTTTGCAGAAGCTAGAAGTCCCTCCAGGGCTTAGCTTGAGTCAAGCCTGGGCCATTAAGCTCAAATCAACAAAATTTTGCATTAATAAAAACCTGCTTTATTGGAAAGACCCATCAGGAATCCTATTGAGATGTCTAGATAAAGGGCAATCTATGCAATTCATGCACCAGTTCCATTCTAGCATCTGTGGAGGGCATCATTATTGGAAAACCACAGCCCACAAATTCCTGAGAGCTTCGTATTATTGGCTTACTTTGTTCTCTGATGTGTTTTCCTTTGTCAAATCTTGTGAAAAATGTTAGAGGTTTGCAGGAAGACAGTAGCTGAAAATCTCTACCCCTAAAGCGAGTGCACGTCAATGGTCCCTTCGAGCAATGGGGCTTGGACTTTATAGTTGAGATTAATCCATATTCCAGTGGCCAACACAAATGGATATTGGTAGCCACTGATTATTTCACGAAATGGATTGAGGCTGTACCCACTAAAAATGCTAATCATCGGGTTGTCATAAAGTTATTGAATGAGAATATTTTCACTAGATTTGGTTTCCCAACCAAACTAGTGACTGATAATGCAGCAGCTTTCAGGGCAGGAGAATTGGTGGACATGTGTGAATCCATGGGAATTCAATTGGTGCATTCTACCTCATATTATCGTCAAGGCAATGGCCTGGCAGAATCATCTAACAAGAGTCTTGTAAGGATAATAAAAAAACTGTTGGAGGACAACAAAAAGAGCTAGGATTCCAAGTTGAAGTTTGCACTATGGGCTGACAGAGTTGCCAACAAGAAATCCACAGGAAATTCTCCATTTAAGCCGGTTTATGGCGCTGATGTTGTTTTTCCTATCCAGCTAATTCTCCCTGTGGCCAAATTATTTCAAGAATAACAGGATGAAATGGATGACATGGTAAGGAGAATGAATAACTTGGTTGAATTACAGTAGTTCAGAGAGAAGCTAGTTGAGAAGTCAAAAGTTCATTAGAAGAAAATCAAAGAAACCTTTGACAGGCAGGCAAAAGTGGACAATTTCCAAGTTGGTGATTGGGTTCTCAAATGGGATGCTTTGAAGGCAAATAAAGGCAATCATGGTAAGTTTGACTCCTTATGGACAAGTCCATTTGTCATCACTCAAATTCAGCAGAACCATACCTTTATTCTGCAGAGTCTGGAGGAGAAGATGTTTTTGGTGGCCTAGTCAATGGGTGGTTCTTGAAACTTTATTTCATTTAAGGCTTTAAAGCCTTGATATTGTAAATATGTTTTTTAATTCTTATTTTATATGCAAAATAAACTCCATGCCCAATGGAACACTAGGAGATATATTTTATTTTGGTTTTACAGGAAAGCCATTGGTCTGTGGTTCTTGAAACCTCCTAGGGAGGCTTTCATCCCCAGAAGGAGTCAACATTATCCTTGTTGGCATGTGGCCAAAAACGGATCCAAATATGCTCTCTAAGTCTTCAAAAGTTAGTAAAATCAGGCCAAAGATCAAAATAATTGCAGGAGGAGAGCCATTAGAATGGTGAAAAATCACTATCGGGAGGCCAAAAACACATAAAAACAGTGAAAAACATAGCATAAGAGGCATCGACAGTGAAATGCACAACACCTATCAGATCTGGCTGATCAACAACCCAGATCTGATCGGTGGGTCGCAATCGACGGAGGTAATCGGTGGATTGAGGGCGGACTATATGAAACTTGCGATGACGATCGATGATGCAACGTGGACCGTCGATCAAGTGCACAGATCGACGGCCCACGTTGCATCACAGGATCGCCATCGGAGAACACAACAGAGTGCTCACCATTGGCCAGGGGCATGAGCGATATGTGATTGCGATCAATCGTATTGGCGGATCATAATCGGGGAAACATTATGGAGCGGGGCCTTTATACATGTATATGTGCAATGCGATTAGGCATACTCGATGGCTATATAGGCATTATTGCATAGATTTTCAGATCCGCCGAAAGGAATTTGTTAATGTATTTCTGTATATTTTGTTATCTAACAAAATATGAAGGGACATCACCGATGAGATAAAACCCAGACACGAAGGGGTTTAGGAATGAAAATATATAATATTTTAGATCTGCCAAAGCCATTTTTTCAAGATTTTTAGTGTTTTTAACGTATTTTAAAATACAAAGGGAAGATTTGGAACAGGCCATTTGTGACTTGCGATAGTGAGAAGGATGGACCTGATAGAGGAATAGAAAATGTTTAAGGACTTTTGAAGTCCGAAATAAACAGAGCTTGGCGGGATTTCACAGTGTTGCAGCGTTTTTCTATGTAAAACAGAAAACAATCATTGTTAGTATTTGAAAGAATTTCAAAGGCCCGAAGACCCATTCCATCATAGAACAGAGGCTAGGAGACAGAGACCAGGAGATAGAAGGCTAGAAGGGGAAAGGCAACAACACAACACAACCAAACCCACAAATGATCATGGAGCATCACTTGCACGAGCGAGCTCCTTGACAGCGCAACAAATTACCAAAATGCGGTTACTTTGATGTTAGAAAAGAAACCTCTAAGCTCATGCGTGTCGATTCATGGCATCAAGTCGTTGAAAAGACAGAGAGGATAAATTAAGACACTTTGAGCCTTTGAGAACTCAGGAGCATTGTAAAAATGCCTATAAATGGCTGAAAGTTAGAAATATGAAGGGTTCAACTTTTGGGGACTGTGGATACTCTGCTACTCTAGCTTCTCATCTTCATTCTAGCAATATAAGCTTCTTTTTCTATTACATGTTCAATTCCCATTTTCTCTTTTGTTCTAAGCTTGCACTTAAATAGGTTAGTCATGTTTTCTTCTGTGTCTAATGTCAGATAACTGTCATCTTATCTATGTGTTGATAAATCAGATTTGCAAGCTTCATTTTCTTCCTGTAGCTAGCCACTCATATGTGTTTATGTATGCATCTACTTGTATAGTCAGTATTCTCCATCTATCTATTGAATCTATAAACTATTAAGCATTAATGGTCTAAAGCCTTGTAAAGCTGAGGGTGTTCATGCATATATTGAGTGAAAACAGAGTTGAAACAATCATTTGACTTGATACAAACTTTCATCCATTCCAATAGTTCAGAGAACAATATTGAAGATCTATATGTTACCAAGCATCTCCGAGATACAACCTAGGAGAGATTCCTAGAGTGATAACAGGACCCGACAGGTTTTACTAACCCAAATGCATATATTTCGGGTTCGGAGCCCCATTGCAAATCACTATCGGCCAAGCCCAAAAGCTATATATAGAGGGCACGTATGTCTCATGCACCCATTGATTATTATAGACCAGAACATATAACGTTTCAGGTCTGGCCTTATGGCCAGACATGGGGTTTTCCCATACTTTTGTGTGTATTCGAAAAAACGTTGAAGTCGGGTTTTACAAAGGGAAATCGCACATTGCAGATTCACCGAGGCTATTCAAAATATATATATATATATATATAGGGTTCGCCCATCCCCATCTCAAATTGTTGTCAGTGGGCTTTAGTGCTCATGCATAAGGCTCGACACCATATGCCACACCCATCGATACTATGCATCCGGGCTTATAAATTTTGAAATCCGGCCTTGTGGTCAAATGTGGTCTTTTCCATATATTCCTGTGTTTTCTATGAAGTATCATGACCCGGGTTCTCGATGGAAATCTGGCAGGGGTGATATGGCACATGATTTCCCGTTGAGATGTACAATTGCAACTCAGTCACAACACGACGTTGTCTAAGTTAGGGGTCGATTCTTTCCCACTCACTTATTTTGATTGCATTGTGCCTGATCATTTGAAGTTTCAATGACAACGAGAGATGTTCTTGGGCGTTTTATCATATTTTGATAGTCACATCATATGAATTATCTCTGCAGGCCAATTCGAATGGATCCGGTAGTAGATAAAGGCAATGTATGTCCAGATGACACCTCTGCACCCCCAGTGTCGATATTACAAAAGCGTAGTCTACAGAAAGAGGGATGAACTTCCACAATGCATAATGGAGGCACGCTTTGTGTTGAAAGGGAATCACAGTGCTGATCCACCAAGATGTCACTCCCTCCAAATGAACATCAAGGCATGCCAGATGTAGGATGATGAGCACAACATCTTCAGTTTCCTTCAAGAAATGACAGGGAATAATAGACATCCCACACAAGTGCAACAAAATGATACGCAGTCATTCTCTGTCCCTCTCCTGGGAAGTAGAACGCTCCAGCAAAGATGGCTTCGATGTGTCAACAACCTCATGGGTCGTTCTCCTCTGTGTGCTCGAATTTGTGTAATGTAAAGGAAGGAGGTGAAAAATTAATAGGGAGAGGTTCATTTTGAGTTGTATAAGTATTACCTCAGGAGAGGAGATGAGGGATTTTTCATTGGGCAGAACAACTTTTGTTTATTGTGAGTAAGGAAAATTGTTTGGGCCAGTGAAGGAGCCTTTTCTCAGATTGATTTCCCTCTTCTTTATATGTTAAGAATCAAGATGTTGTTGAGAGCATAAATATGAATGTGATTTTTGTTTGTGCCCATTGATGACTTACAGTTTATGATTAGCTTTGGTCGTTTGTATGTGATTCTTCATCATAGTTAATTCATGAGCAGTCCCTGATTTGAAACTATGTTAAACATCAGTTGCAAGCTTTAGTTCCATGAAAGGAATGTGTATTCCTATATGAGTGATTAGATTGCAATTTAAAATTGATGCAGTCTTGTTCTTATGTGAACTAGTAATTGATTCATTTAGACTTGGGATTCATATGTGATGTTTAACCTCTCTTTCGTCATGCTCCTGCAAGATAGATTAGGATAGCTAGAACTAGATTAGAGTAGTTAGAAGTAGTGTAGATAGGATTTAATACATAGAGGTTAGTTGTTTTATTTTGTTGATTTAATTGATGTCTTCCATCCCGGAAGAAATATATCAACGCATTTAATAGTTTATGGGGTCCCTTAAAACCCGTTGGAACTAGCCATTCCAAATGAAAGTAGGTCTAATTAGGGCTTGCGATCGGGTTAGTTCCCCTTGTTTTTATAGTGAACATTCACCATGCCAACAGGAACATAAGAGGCCTCAATAGTAGAGGCAAACAGAGACATTTAACTCAGAGACTAAGAAAAGAAAAACCTCAACTCATGATACTACAAGAAACAAAAATTACAGGAAGGAAAATGGAAGATGTATTAAGTAAAATAAAACCAAGGTATGAATGCATGACCATAGATGCGATAGGTAGCATGGGTGGACTAGCAATATTGTGGAACCTAGCAAAGATCACAGTGGACTACTGGATAGGTATGAAGAGAATCCTCACGGGGTGGTTTTGTCTAATAGGAAATAAATAATGGTTCCTAGTCTCAGCAGTATATGGCCCTCACATTCTAGTGGAAAAAGAAAATTTCCTCTAGCAAATAAAGAGGCTTATCCAGCTACACAAAGAAAAACTTTGGCTGGTAGCAGGGGACTTCAATTTAATAGCAAAATTAGAGAAGAGAGAAGGGGGACTGGGAAGAGAAAAGCTGGAAATGGAGAAATTCAAAGATTTACAAGAAGAACTAAAATTGGTGGACATCCCAACCATAAATGGAAAATATATGTGGAATAATAGAATGGGAGGGAGCAGACAAATAGCCTGTCGACTAGATAGATTCTTGGCAACAGAACACTTCATTAGCAAAGATGTATTCAATGAAGCATCAATTCTTCCATGTCTAGGGTCAGATCACTGGCCTATTAAACTCAAAGTAGAAATGAATCAAGGAAACCAAAACAGACCCTTTACGTTTGAGGCATTTTGGCTAAGAGAACTGACCCTTGTAGATAAAATGAAGGAGTGGTGGAATGAGAGTGAGATAGTAGGGAGAAACCTGTGCACACCTTTCAACTCAGACTTAAATATCTAAAAGGAAAAATAAAGAAATGTAATAAGGATTAATTCAGAAACATCCAGAAGGAACAGGAGTTAATCCAAACAAAGATGAATGAAGTACAACAACAAATGATAAACGAAGGTATAATTGAAGGGCTAGCAGAGGAAGAAGGGTAGCTGATTAATAAAATGGAGGAAAGAAGACAACAAGAAGAAATGCTATGGAAATAGAAATCAATAATGTAATGCTTAAAGGAAGGAGAAAGAAACACAAGGTTTTTTCATAAAGCAATGATCTATCATAGGTAGCAAAACATGATCTTCTCCCTAGTAGATCAACATGGAAATTGCCTTACCCAAAAGGAAGACATGGATAATTTGCTAATACAACACTTTAAAGGGATGTTGACAGAACCAAACATAAGAAGGGAGGAGAAAATAAACAAAATAATAAAGCACATCCCTAACCTGGTGAGCAGAGACCAGAACATGGCCCTATTAAGAGAAATATCCAAAACAAAGGTAGAAGAATTCGTTAAGAATATGGCGAGAAATAAAGCACTAGGGTTAGATGGATTCACAGCTGAATTCTTCCAGGCGACATGGAAATTCTTAGGTGAAGACATAGTGAAATTGGTGTAGGAGTCCAGGCACACCAAAAGAATTCACCCAACCCTGAAATTCACATTTCTGGCCCTGATCCTGAAGACAGAGCATTCGGAAGAACCACAAGGGTTCAGAACAATAGCACTTTGTAATGTCATATACAAAATTATGGCTACAATTATGGTTAATCATTTAAAACCTATACTACCTGGGTTGATATCTTAGGAACAGACAGGGTTTGTCAAAGGAAGACAAACAACAAATGTAATAGTGGTGGCATAAGAGACAATTCATTCATTTAAAAAAACAAAAACCAAAGGAATGCTGGTTAAATTAGACTTGGAAAAATCGTATGATCGATTGAATTGGGATTATTTACAAGGAATATTGAAGGAATTCGACTTTGACGCAATATGGATAAGCTAGATGATGTTGATGGTAAAAACTCCAGTTTTGTCAATTCTACTCAACGAACCTCCCACAGAGGCGTTTAACGCAACCCGAAGGCTAAGGCAGCGTGGCCCGCTTTCCCCTTTTTTGTTTATCCTGGCAGCGAAATGCCTTGGAAGGTACATAAAGGAGAAAGTTCGATTTGAACAGTACATTGGCCTCAGACTATGGGGAAACGATCTACCATTAATTCACTAGCAATTTGTAGATGACATAATGATGTATGGACAGGCATCGCTCAAGGAAGCCAGGAAAATTATGGAAATTCTCACAGACTTCACTAGTGCTTCAGGGATGGAGATAAACAAAGATAAGTCTGATATATTCTTCTTCAACACAACAAAACCCTGTCAAGCCTTATTAGCAAGAGTAATGGGATTCAGAATAACAAATTTCCCCTCAAGATACTTAGGAGTCCAACGAAATGATTAGCAAAACAGAGTAGCAATCTAGAAACCCTTGTTAGGAAAAATCCAAAGAAAGATGCAGAACTGGACATTCAGGGCACTGAATATGCCAAGTCGCGTAATATTACAGAGATCAGTATTACAATCTATCCTGATATACCAACTCACTAGTCAAGCGACTCCCAAAATAGTATGCCAAAAGATGATAGACATCTTCAAAATGTTTTTATGACAAGGGCCTAGAACGGAAAAAAAATGGGCTCTTCTATCATGGAACTGGCTAAGCAAACCCCTAAAAGAAGGATGAATAGGACTTAGAGATCCCTATATACTGAATTAATTCATGGGGGGGGGATTACAGTGGATATGGATCTAGGGAGAGGTAGCCCTATGGAAACAACTATGCGAAAAGAAGTAAGACATGCCTAGGTCACCAGAAGGAAAGATGAGACTCCAAGACAACAAGAAAGGTTCAACAATATGGAACCTAGTCACAAATAATAGAAATCTAATCAACAACCATAGCTTCTGAGAAATTAGAGGAGGGGACAAAGCTAATTTTTGGAAAGAAGTGTGGCAATAAAGAGAAAAACTAAACAGTAAGCCTCAACTAGAAGAAGTCCACCAATATACCAACATCCATAGGGAAAAAATAGTTAAAAAATTCTGGTGCATAGATCTTGGACAATACTGAAGAAAGTGGAAACAAAAATAGTACTAGCCAGATGCACTAGAAACACCCTAGTGGAAGCTATACGAAAATGAAATGGAAACCAGGAAAGAAGCAAAAATAGAAGGGATAGACATACTAATATGGGGTTACATTATTAAAGGGATGTTCACAATTAAAGAGGGTTATCAACTACAAGCAGAACATCTCAGGAATCCAGAGACAAATATATGGGAAAGGATATGGCAAGAAAAGACCTGGCCAAAGGTCGCTTTCTTCATGTGGATCCTACGCCATGGGCGTGCACTTACATGGAATCAACTATAAAAAAAGGGTTGCAAGGACCCTTGATATGCTACTTATGTCAAGAACAGGCAAAAACAATGGAGCACATGACCAATACATGCAAATATAGTGATAACCTGTGGAAACATCATAATCAACTCTTCAGAGTTAGTGATAGGAATCCAAACAACATGAAGACAACAATAGGTAATTGGTGGAAACAGCCTTACCAAAATAGAATCCTGAACCGAGCCTGGAGAATTTCGCTAGGGTTCGTATTATGGGAAATATGGAAGGAAAGAAATAAGCTGATATTCAAAGAAGAAAGAAGAAACAAATCAGAAAAATGGAATCAGATAATCCAAAACATAAGAGAGACAATACTGGCAAAGAAATGGTATGACGAAGATTGGAAAATAAATCCAAAGGAAGAAAGAATAATGAAAAGCATGAACTTGAAACCTAGTATGTTGAATGCATCCTCATGGAAGCACCATACCGCCAATGGAGAGAATGAAAATTACTATAAATGGCCTTAGAAATAATTTATCAAACTTAATTTCGATGGAGCTACAAAAGGGAACCCTAGAGTGACGGGGATAGGAGGATTATTCAGAAATGACAGGGGGAAAACACTTAGAGTCTTTGCCATGGACTGTGGCAATGCGACCAACAATGAAGTAGAGCTTCATGCTCTGAAAAGGGGACTGGAAATTGTGATAAGAGAACGATTCCAAAGACTGCAAGTAGAAGGAGACTTGAAAATCTTGATACAAATGGTGAAGAAGCTATAACAAGGAACGCAATCGGAAAGAATTAGCCAAAGTGGGAGAACTACATGGCTGGTCCAAGAGATCAGAAAGCTAATTTGACAGATAAGATACATTATCACAACACATGTCCGAAGGATGGGAAACGTGGCAGTGGACAATCTGGCAAAGTGGGGATGCAGTGAGGTAGGTATAAACCTAGATATAAAAGCAGAAGAGCTATTACAAATGAAGGAAATGAAGAATCTAGTGAAAAATACTAGAAAAATACAAGGAGCACGAGGAGAACCCCTGATCAGGGTGTAGCAAAGAAGAGGAGGTGGGCCAACAGAGAAGGGAAGTGGAGATGTCAGACATCATCCACACAAGTGTAAGGACAAGGATCACTTCGGGATGTGGAGGAAGAGGACAGTGCGAAGGGCAGGTGGAAGGACAGGGCAGGTGGAAGGATAGGGAAGGGAGGGAGCAAGCCTCGAGAGAAGGTAGGTGGAGCCAAGAAGGGAAGACAATGAGGAAGGCAGGGGAGCTAGTGGGAGAGCGGGCAGAATGATGCCAGTAAGTGGTAAGAAAATGAAGCCGAAGGCATGCATGAGTTAATGAGAGCTAGAGTGAGAAGGGACAGAGGGCCATCATCCCAAGGTGAAGGAATGGGGAAAAGGGCAGCAAGTAAATGTGATGGACAGGTGGTAGGTACACTGAAGGACAGAAGGGAAAGGGGAGTAAAACAAATGGGCAGAGAGCTATTTGGTAGTTACATGTAGAAGGCGAGAATGATAGCCACAACAAAGAAAGGTGGTAGACGAAGGACGACAATGCAAATCAGGGAAAGCAGCGGTGACAACTCTGGTAGACAGTATGTTCTTCTCCATTTCCTAAACCTCAAAAGTATAGCTATGTCAAATTCTATAGTCTTTGGGAAAGAGACAGAGAAAGGTATGGACTCCGAAAGAGTCGAAACTAGGACCTCTTGGAACACCACCTGGGTTGAGAGTGTAGATATAAGAATGAGAGAAGAAAGAAGCAAAACTCTAGCTCTGAAGAAGGTGCACAGAGAGAAAGGAGGAAGCGGGGGAGAGAAGAGAGAACTTGGCAAGGGATTTGGTATGAGGAATCCCACTCCAGGAACGTGGCTCTTGAAGCTCGGAGGAGAAGTCAAAGGTATTTGGAATAGAGAGGAATCCACCCTGGAGACCTCAAGAGATGAGACACGAGATACCGTGGCCCTTGAGAAACCCACCTAGAATTTCTTAAGCAAAAATGAGAGGAAAACCAGCGTTTCAAATAGAGAAAAGAATGTAGAGAAGAGCGATAAGGGAATGAAATTACCTGGTGCAGTAAAAAATAGGGACATGGTCCTTCCATTTAGTTCCCCTAGTAGGCCTTCTATGGTTAAATTTCCTCGCGGTGTCCAGAACATAAACATAGTCCCCCCTAGAGGCTTCCCCGTGAGGTTGTATATGTCGAACCTTCCAGGTGATGGATGATAGAGTAAGACTAACCTGAGAAAAGAAGAATTGAGGGTCAGAAAAGATCAAAACCAAGAGATGGCAGGGGGGAATCTGAATGGAATTCCAAGAAAACTCAGGTCGTCTGGTCTTGAGAGGGACACCAAACATGGCTCAATTAATTGTAAAATTGATTGGGTGTTATACTAACAGAATATTGATACTCTTCATGGTTATGTTATAGGTTTAGTTATAATCTGCATCCAGTACAGTGTGAAGGCAAGCGAACAGGGAGAATCCAACAACAACAATGAAAACGACAGAATGGGAAGAGATGGAAAAGAAGCGACCAAGAAGGGCAATTGAGGTACAGGTAAAAATACAAATAGGGGGGTGGGAAGCTCCAACAGAGAACAACGTAAGAGAGGGAGAAATACAGGTTGAGAGCATATGAAGACCCTCATTGATGCGTTCATGGCAGGGAACCCACCTGAGGTCAGAGCTCAAATAGCAGGTTGGGAGAGAGAATTCAATGACAGTATTACCAACTAAGACATTCCAATGGAAGAATGGGAAAACATGGTTGAAGACTCGGGCAACACCTGCGGATGGCACACCCTCTTCAGACAAACGATCCAGCAATACTGGGTCATGAAGAATGTTTTGGCCCGGGCCATGACTTTCAACAAAGTATAGGCAGAAAGAAAAGGTCTGGAGGCAGAAGAGGACAACAAAGAGAAAGTTCCCATAAGAGCAAAGCTACTCAGGGAGATAGCGATAATCCAGATACAAACATATCGAAACAACCTAGTGCTAGGAAGGATTGAACAAATTCTAGAGGATATGAAGAGAAGCCAGATGTTGGGTTCCAGTGCTAAATCCCCAACCCCCGTGATTTCCTCAGATGAGGAGTAAAGCAACGATCCAGATAAATTTTGTTTTTGTTTCATGACGATTAGATTTTATTTTTAAAAGTTGATTTGCAGTATAGATCAAATAGACAATGCTATTAGGTTGATAGAGAAAGACTTGTACAAATTTTGGACAAATTTTAACGCTGACAAGTGGCCAACCTAGTTTCCTACGAGCAAGTTGAGGCTACCAGGAACAAATGGAAAAACCTTATTTTGGCCAATTAATATAAATAGTGAAAGTACTACAAAGTTTAAAAAAATATATATTAATATATCTATTATTTTTATTATTCTTATTATTAGGGGACATTACACCCTAAACCCCTCTGGCACCTATCACCCTTGAATTATGTTTTGAAGCCCCATCAAATCTTTGTAGTAGGGATGTTTAAAATTGCCTCCATTTATTCATTTGATCTTGATCTGGCCTCAAATTCCACCCTTCCACCCTTGAATTATGTTTTGAAGCCTCATTAAACCTTACTGGAAGGGTTTATGTCATTGATGTTTGAAATTTCCTCCATTTCTTCATTGCATCTTGATCTAGCCTCAAATTCCACCCTACCACCCTATGTTTTGAAGCCTCATTAAACCTCACTAGAAGGGATTTCTGTCATTTCCTCCATTTCTTCATTGCATATTGATTTAGCCTCAATTTCCACCATTTTGCATCTCCTGAGTGAGTGTTTTTGGTAACAAACCATTACTTTTCTTGGGAATCCACATTTCCCATATCAGCAAGGAGTGCAAATTTCATTCAATATTCAACACATAACACTTGAGCTCTTAAGGCTACCAACATAGATCCATCTTAACTCTCTCTCTACCAAGTGCCGAGAGGCATAGAATCTCCGAGGATGCAAACCATTTTTTGATCCAAAACCAAAAAAAGGTTTGCAAGTAGAAATATTTTATTCCTCTTGGCTCTAGTTGATTTGAAGTTAAAATGAATCTATAAAAAAATTTAGCAACACACACACACACACAAAGATATATATATATTATTATATATATATATATTATATATATTATATATATATATATATTTATATATATATATATATAAATATTGAATGACATTGAAACTTTATTATTATTATCACATTCTACACATCCAAATTATGTAATGCCCAATTCGATATTTGGAAGTAAGAAACATATATCCATAGATCTTCTATAAAATTATTTTTGTTATATAGTATTATTAATTTATATATATATATAATATATATATATATAAGTATTTAATAGTGTTACATTATCAAGCTCGCCATATATAAAAAATGAAGCATTATAAATCTCTTTATAAAAATTATTCCACAATATATATATATATATGGAATGACATGAACATTTTATTTACTATTCACATTCTACACCATCAAATATGAATAAATCGCCATCATATTGGAAGTAAACATATTATCATAGGACTTCTGTTCTATAAAAATTATTATTTTTTTATATTTTTATATATTACTATTATAATATATATAATATTATATATATTATTTAATTATATATATATATAATGTTACATATCAACTCCATATTAAAAAATGAATGAATTATAAATCTCCTTTAAATTTTTTTATTAATGGAATAAAAAATTCTCTCTATATAATATCCATATCAAGCTTTTTAAACTAATCGAATGATCGTGAGTTCCAGAAAGTGCATTAGGTTCTGCGGCTCCAGATCGTGAGTTCGCCTCTTCTTCTGCGGCTCCCGATCGCCTCTTGTGCGATTGATCCGAACGTTATCGTGAGGACTACTCGATTTTCCAGTTCGCTTCGTCAGTCGTTTGCTCGGCTGCTTTAGCAGGGCGCCTCTGTGCTCAACTGCCGAGGTTCAATTCTGAGGACAAAGAGCAGGACCGTCGGATCGTAGCGGGGTTAAACAAAACGACACAAGTTCTCAGGTTCTCGTTGAAATGGTTACTACGGCTAAGTACTAAGACTTTCTTTCTGATTATAGATCTCTGATCCGGTTCTGCGGCCCCAGATCTCTTCTGGCTTCTGCGGCTACCAGATCGGGTTCTACGGCTCCAGATCGCCTCTTCTTCTGTGGCTCCAGATCACCTCTTGTGCGATCGCCCCGAGATCTTCTGTGGAAGGCGAAGGGTGTCTGATTCCTTGCGAAGGGTGTCTGATTCGTCTCTCGCGTGGGAAGGGTTTCTGCAAAGGGTTTTTGCAGAAATAGTCTTCGGCTCTTCGTCAAGATCTACGGTGAAACTTTCGTGTATCCTTCAACCTTACGGCAAACCATCATTCCGTAGAATCAAAGTTACTTCGTTTGATAAGGATAACATTTTCTAGATGGCTCCCAGCTTCGCGAAAATAGCTGGCTCTCTGTCTGCCTCAGGGCAAGCTCCTGCCCATATTGTCAGTGAAGCCCCAGCTCCCACTGTCCAGCTGGTCCAGGCTTCACTCGATGAGGCTTTGAAGTTCTCTGAAAGTGCCCTAGTATGCCGATTCAATGGTTTTTGGCCGCAGCTGACAGCTCTCCACAGTTGGATCTCAGAGGTATGGAAGCCTCTAATTCCTTATGCAATTAATATCTACCCCTGTGCTAGGGGTTTCTTTATAGTAGATTTTGAACACCGTGAAAGCAGACAATGTATTCTAGATTCCGTCCCTTGGTTTTGGGATAAATCAGGCCTATTCTTGAAGCCATGGTACCCATCATTCGATCCCTCA
>APFE030245191.1:53073-88255 GCA_000404065.3 Pinus taeda
TAGGTCCGATAGATCATTATTTGGTCTCAGCGGAAGTTAACCATCATCATCATCATCATCATCATCATCATGAAAATGAGTGAATTACAAATATCTCTAAAGAACCTATTAATGGATTACAAATTCTCTATATATAATCTATGTTAACTTCTTCTTTTTTGTTATTAATTATTTTTAAATGCTATATATCAACTCCATATTAAAAATGCAATAGTTTACACATATCCTTTATAATGAAAAGTAGAAATATAACAATTTTTTAATTTGAATTATTTTTGTTTTTATTTATATAAACTTGATATACAACTATGTTATATAATATGGACATTGAAATATTTGATTTATTGGTAAAAATAAAATATTATTTTGTTATTAGTATATTTTTATTTTAACTATTACATGCCGAATAATCATAGAATTTTTCACGACATCTCCTAACTCCATATTAATTAGTGAAGGAATCACATATCTCTTTAGTACTAGAAAGTAATTTTTTTCTTTGCTTTCAATTACTTTATCTCTTTATAAAGTGGATATAAAATTAATGTAAAATTTGAAGTACTTTTTTAATGATGGAGACTGGTTATTTTTTTATTACTTTATTTTTATTTTTATTTGTAATTGTGAGTATTATTTTATTTTTTTAAACATACTATTACATGACAACATCTCCCTCATGCTAGGTTGTTGAGCACGTCTCGGCGCAACAAAGTGAGGGTGATACCGCTCCTCATTGAGAATGTTGTCATTCCTAGCTATCTAAACCTTCCAACATATAAATTTTGAGAATGCCAACCAGATTTTCTTGAATGAGTTCTTTCCTTCGAATTTTCCAAGGTAGAAACCCTCCCAAGAAGATAAGGGGGAGGTGGGTTGGTCACGCCATCTAATTCTAGAGAGGAGAGACGCAATAATGAACTCCTAGACTTTACAACAAAGGAACAATTGTTTCTTCCTATCTCAAGCATAAAAGATAGTGTTAGGGGCCAAACATTCCTCTATTTTGATGTTTATCCATTGTATGCGTTAACAACCAACAAAAGGAATTGAGTTTCAATGGACAGTTGGGAGTCTAAACTCATGACCAAACAAAACAATTTGAGGGGAAGTCCTACTTGAAATCATAAAACAGAGTAGCCTTCTCGAACCATAAATTATGAGTTCTAGATACCTAATGATAAACATATGCTTGATCCTTAAGGGCACATCCAACCAATAGTGACATAAACAACATAACTTAAAGCAAGATATGGAGTGGAATGCATCATAGGCTGCAAAAAATGTAGAATCCAGACCTATTCAAATTTCAAATATCTCATAACATGATTTTTCTTTTAGATATCAGTCAATATCTAAAGAAGATGAGCTCCTCATGACTTTCCTATGTCTCCTTATTAAGGATTATATCTTTCCATAGATTTATTAACTTCCCATTCTCTGGATATCTAGAAATATGCTCTTTAATCAGATCAATAGATGAATAGAAGATCTTCCAAATGGAAGAGAATCGTTTTGGAGCCAAGGGAGATTTGAGGCTAAAATATTAACATTTTTGAAAGTATTCACACCACATAAATTCATTCCACTAGGTATAATGATTTGAAATGTATCTCCACACCAACTTGGCACCTAATCAAATATTCATAATGGAGGGATCTTGGATCCCTTGGAAACCATGATAATTTGGGGGTTTTACCGCAACCCATTTAATGAGATGAAAGTTTTTATGGCTCTTCTTACCACCTTCCTATAAAATTTTCCTCAAAATTTTATGTAGTTCAAAAAGATTCTTATTTGGAACTAAGAGAGTTATAAACTGGTAAAGTGGAAAAGTTAATAACGTTGCTTTAATAATAACTTGATGCATAACTAAGTTTAACGAAATTTCCCCCTACTATTGTATCTTGGACTTGAGTTTCTTAATAATTCATGACTAGTCTTGGGAGCTAAGGGATTTTAAATAAATAAGAATCCCCAAATATTTGAAATCTTTTGGAGAGGCTACAGGATGAAACACAAAGAGACCCAATTGTTTCTGAAGAAGGGGGCTAATATTCAAAGAATAGTTCTATGATTTTCTATGATTAATAAGACCCCATAAGCCAATAGATAATTACCTAGAAAGTACTTGAAGTGCTCTACAACAATAAATGGGACTCCTCCCAATTAGAGGGTATCATCCAAAAATTGCGAGTGATTTATACTCTTAATGCTTGAGACATATTTTATACACAAAAAGCTTCCATTCCTTCATTCATATTCAAAATGCTTATTGTTGGACAATTTTTAGTGTCTGGATGGCTAATGGTTGTGTTAGCGTTAGTATTGATGTCAACAAGGATCAACATGGTGATATGGAGTTTAAGAGGAATCCCATGGTAGTTGGAGGCTTCATGTAGAGAATCATCATAGCAGCAGGCTTAGTGGAGAAGCCATAAAATTAAGACTATGATGGTTGGGAGTTCATGATTCCAGTCACAAGAAAAAGAGTCAAGGAGAAAATAATGGAAGAGAATTTGTAGACATTTTTAGGTAGAATATGGGTTCAAAGTCTACATAAAACCCTCCCCACTGGAAATTGACCTGAAATACTTTTCCAACGGTGTGTGGAAGTCTAAAAATGGACTCCTGGATCAAATGTTATGGTCTTCTGAAGTTCATGGACTTGAAGTCCTAAGCGAGTTGAAATATTGGAGGTCAGGACATCAGAGAAGGCTATATCGGAGGTCAGAACACATCAGAACTCGATATCAGGACATCAGAGCATGTCATATTGGGATATCAAAGGATGGAGGCCATCAAAATATTGGAGATCATGGAAATATCAGAAGTCTAGGATATCAAAATATTGGAACTTCTTAACATCGGTAGTTTAAGAAGTTAAGATATCCAATGTTGCCAATATTGATAAAGTTTCTAGGAATGCTGAGTAGAATTAACAAAGGATATTGTTGTAAAATCAAGGTTAATCAGGACTCTTTCTCTCTCCTACAATAGGACACATGCCATCATGTCATTGGGCCCGAGAATCTGAAGTGGATAGTGACCTCAGCATGACGAGACAGTACGATGGAAACGTGGCATCCTATTTAAAATTTTGAGTGGCCCAATGGGACAACCAGAGTGACACGTGTCACTTATCAGGATTCACCGTGTGTGGAAGTGACATCAGCATATTGTAGGTCAGAATATCGGATGATGAGGGCATCGTAACTCCTTTGCAAATGATGATTGAGAAGTTACGATAAAGGGTGATCTGATATTTTTGGCACATGGTCCTATGGAGCTCAAAGGGACTAAGGGCTAAAAAGAGGGAGCTAAGATGCAACTGGAACTTTGTTGAAGTTACGATACAAAGGGGATCTGATGTAGCCCTTAGCCAATAATCACAGGTTTGGTCATATGAGAAAGCATTGATCCGGATCTTGGGGGGAGGCCCCCAAGATTTAAAAAATTGAAATGGATCTTGGGGGGAGAGACCCCCAAGATCTGAAAACTTGAATTGCCAAAAGAAAAAGAGGAGAATGCCCAATAAACAAAACCAAAAAGAAACTTTTTATTAAAACCCGAGTGGAAATAAACCAGCTAGGGAAATGGTAGCTTATCTCTGAGAAGAGATGTGACGGGTACATGCCTTTGAACTGTAAAGGCTACATTGTGGCGGACAATCTATCCTTTTACAAAATGTGACTTGTTACTTATAGTATTTTTCCGTGACAATACCACGGGTCAATTCCATGGGTGAATGAATACCATGGGTGGATTTTACCATACCACAGGTGGATGCCATTTACAATACCATGGGTAAATTCCATGGGTTGATGAATAATATGGGTGGATGAGTACCATGAAGAAGCAATGGTCCCCATTGCGTAAAGTTCCCTCCTACAAAGCCTTTGTTGAATATGAAGAGCCACTGAAGATAAGGGTTTTATGTGGTTAACCCAAAACCCTGATCAACGAAGATCCGAGGATAGAGATACCCTGTAATGCTTGTGACCAACTGTGATTCTGATAGTGTGCGGCCTAGCAAATGGACTTCGATGACAAGGATTTTATGTGGTTGACCCATAACTGTGATGTTGGTTGTTGATGAAGTAGCAGGTTCCTACATAGCCTGGGGTGGGAGGGTATGTCTCCAAATAACCCAAGCTGAATGCTGCTATGTTGAAACTAATGAATGTGAAGCAGGTGCCTACTAAAGTGGGGTGGGAGGGCACGTCTCCAATGGAAACCCACTCCGAATGCTGCTCTAGAATTAAAATGGACATAACTCGGCCAATATAACTCAGAATATTTATTATAACCTGTTTTTAGAAGAAGAAGGATCATTTTGCATCTTCCCATGAGTTGGAAATCGTTATCTGGACACTCTGAGATCTCATATTCATGCTGCGATAGTTTCGTCGTCACAAAAATTCTGATACAATAGCTGATTTTAAATCAGCGATATCTCCCACATCCAAACTCCGATTCGACCCATTGGTTTTTTTGAAATTGGGTGATTTTTCGAGAGGAATCCAAATCTGGTATTTGTTTTTGTAAATTTTGTACCAAATATTTCATATCTGATCTGCAAAGTCGCCGCCCAAAAAAATTCCTGCAAAAAAATGAAAAAATAAAAATTCTTCCTACTTAACCCAAGAAAATGCTCTATGGAGGTTGTAGCACATGCCTGAAGTTTGCTGAATATTGCTGCAAAATTTGAAACTGAAATATGCATGAAACCCTCATTCCCATGGAATCGTAACCTGCTCTGATACCACTGATCCAGATCTTGGGAGGAGAGCCCCCAAGATCTAAAAGATTGAAATGGATCTTGGGAGGAGAGACCCCCAAGATATGAAAACTTGCAATGGATCTTCGGGGAAAGGCCCCCAAGATCTGAAAACTTGAATTGCCAGAAGAAAAAGAGGAGAATGCCCAATAAACAAAACCACAAAGAATCTTTTTATTAAAACCCAAGTGGAAATAAACCAGCTAGGGCAATGGTAGCTTATCTTGAGAAGAGATGTGGCGGCTACATGCCTTTGAACTGTAAAGGCTACATTGTGGCAGCTACATGCCTTTGAACTGTAAAGGCTACATTGTGGTGGACAATCTGTCCTTTTACAAAATGTGACTTGTTACTTATAGTATTTTTCCGTCACAATACCACTGGTCAATCCCATGGGTGAATGAATACCATGGGTGGATTTTACCATACCACGGGCGGATGCCATTTACAATATCATGGGTAAATTCCATGGGTCGATGAATAATATGGGTGGATGAGTACCATGGGTTGATGCCATTTTCCATTCGGATCAAGCATACACTCAAGGAGACAAGGGCTAAAGAGGCTAAGGATATCAGATTTGTGCAATATCATAACATTTCGGTTGTGTAAGTTACAATACAAAGGGGCTCTGATGCAACACTAAGCTGTTGGTCACATAATCGGTCCTATGAGAAGCAAAATGCTCAAGGGGATAAGGATATCGTGACTATGTAATATCGTAACATTTTTTTGTTTAAGTTACGATATGAGAGGGCTCTAATGAAACAAGTAAATTGAATTAAATGGATGGATGGGTCGACAGCTAAAGAATAAATGAAGTTTGGTGGACTTGATTTTTTCATTTAGCTAGATTTGTAGAAGGCATTGAGATAAGTCAATGAGGAAAAAATTTAACAAACAAGAATTGAAGGATTGGAGAAAGCATCTGGTTGCTTCATGTGCACGTCTGGTGGAATTAAATGAGGAATAGAGTGGTCATTCCTCAGTGTTGTCAAGATCTATGGAGCAATAAATAATCATGGGAGTCACGGTAGAGTGTGCAGTCTGCGTGAGATTAATTTCTCAGTATGGAGGTTTATGCATTAAGTCAATGAAGAACTTGAAAGTCCATCTCTGTTTAATGCTATGACAGATTTCAACCAAAAGACGTAAAACCAGTAGGAGGAGCCATACCAAAGTACACTTGGGTAGTATGGATACGAGTAGTAGTGACAACTTTGTGCAGTGTGCATCAAAGGATCAAAGACATCTATTTCCATCGAGAAACATGGGGTGTAGAGCATATTGTTGAAGTGTTGGAGAAGCAAGACTAGTGTGAGTGTTGTGATAAGAGCATCGAGGGAAGAGCTAAAGAGTGTGCAACAGAGAGCCTATGCAAGAGAAGGTAGATTTTTGAGGATATGTTCATGTGAGTTGCGAGAAAAGAGGAGCTACATGAGACCAATCGAAGTCCGTGGAACAACAGTGGATTGAGAGAAGAAGTTGTTTCTACAACCAACCATATTGGTATTTTACTTGTAATGTACATGCCTATGTTTTTAATTTGAAAATTGTATGAAATAGTATAATAGCAGCTAGAGTAGGTTCATGCCTACATTCAGAAGAGGTTTGTGCCTCCTATGAGTGGGTTCTCACAAAAAAAGTGATGTAATTAAGTAGGTGCTTAATTTACATCATAAACAAACAACAAATTGGTGATTTTTTTCCTCTGGGTTTCCAGCTAAAAACATCGGTGTCAAAATGTGTATGTTGCACATGTGATTGGCGGTATGAACATATGAATGCTTATACTTGCTGCTTACTTTCCTTGTGAATAAATTCCCTCATAAATAACAAAAAATAAAAAGGGCAAGAAGCATATTCAGGAAAAATATTAAAGAATCTCAATATTATCAATTCACCCCCTGCCTCTCAGTAAATATTAAAGAAGTACGCTTGGGAAGTATGGACACAGGCAGTAGTGAAAACTTTGTGCAATGTGCATCAGAGGATCAAAAACGTCAATTTCCATCAAGAAATGTGGGGTGTAGAGCATATTATTGAAGTGTTGGAGCAACAAGAGCAGTGTGAGTACTGTGAGAAGAACAACGAGGGCAGAGTTGAAGAGTGTGCAACAGAGAACCTATGTGAGAGAAGGAAGAGTGCTGAGGATATGTTTCCATGAGGAGTGAGAAAAGAGAAGCTGCATGAGAAAAAAGGGAGTATATGGAATAGTAGTGGACTGAGAGCATATGTTGTTTCTGCAGCCAACCATATTGGTATTTTACTTGTAATGTACATGCCTCTATTTTTAGCTTGAAAATTGTATGAAATACTAGAACAATCACTAGAGCAGGTTGGTGCCTCTCGGTAAGTTGGTGCTTGCTAATCTAAGAGGGTCAGTGCCTCCTGTGAGTGGGTGCTAAAAACAAAACTGATGTAATTAAGTAGGTTCTTAATTTACATCATAAACAAACAACAAATTGGTGGTTTTTTCCCTCTTTGTTTCCAGGTGAAAACACCGGTGTAAAAATTTATATGTTTCACATGTGATTGGTTGTATGAACATATGAATTCTTATAATTGCTACTTACTTTCCTTATGAATACATTCCCTCATAAGTAACATAAAGTAAAAAGGATTGAAAGCATATTCAGGAAAAATATTAAAGAATCTCATTATTATTGATTCACCCGCCCCTCTTAATAATTCCTTGTTCCAACAATTGGTATCAGAGCCAAGTTCCTTGAGGAATAGTCTAACCATTGGAAGTTAGTTGTATAAAGAATTATGTCTAGGAAAGAGATTCAAGAGGCTTACTCAAGTAAAATACCAGTCTTTGATGGGACAAACTATGCCTTTGGGAAAGTAAGGACGGAAGCATATTTTATGTCCCTGGGAGTCGATTTTTGGACTTCAGTGCTAGTAGACTACAATGTCCCTATTATTCCTCCCACTGATGCAGATGGTAAAAAATTATATGGAAATAATGCTAAAGACAAGAATTCCATAGTCTTTGGCCTTAGTCAATCATAACTTGTAAAATTTATGCATTGTAAGTCTACTAAGGAAGTGACGGTAAACCTTAATCAGACTCATGAAGGAGATGAGAAAGTCAAGTAGGCGAAACTTCAAACCTTCAGAATGAGGTTTGAGAGCTTGAGAATGAATGAAGATGAGAGCATCGTAGAATACTTCCTCAGAGTTGATGAAGTAACCAATATGATTAGAGGCCTTAGTGAAGAGGTCAAGGAAGAGATGATTGTTCAAAAAATATTAAGATCTCTACCCATGAGATTTAATGCTAAAGTATCGGCTATTTAATAAATGGTTGATTTAAAGGGTCTCAAGATGGACCAGTTGCATGGTACTCTCACAGCCTATGAAATGAGAGTAGGAAGAGAAAATTCAGAACCTAAGGAAGAAACATTCAGAGTATCCAAAAAGGCCAACAAGCACAAAGATCATCAATGTCGCTCTAGATGTGGATCTAATTAGGATTTGGCTCAACTAGCTAAGAAACAGAAGTGTGGCTCAAGAAAATACAAATGGAAGTTGCCCTTTAACTTTTTTGACTGTGGAAGAGTTGGATATTTTTTTTCCAAATTCCCTTATAATGAAAAGGCCGAAAAGAAATATGATCAAAAATTTGGAAACAAGTCTCAGAAATATCAGAAGAAAAAGATCTATAAGAAAAATGGGTTCTACTCCAAAGAGGATAGCTCAACACCAGAGTTAGATAATGAAAAGTCTTTGGAGGATGATTCATATAAGTATTTACTTATGGATTTTGGAACAGACTCCAAGAAACAAAGTATTATGGACTCTGAAGAGGAAGAAGAAGAAGGAGTATTGGACCTTGAAGGGGAACTCATCAATGCCCTTGATGAGTTAAAGAGAGCAAGGAAGAATAATAAGAAGTTGAAGGAATAGCTGCAACATGTTGAAGAAGGTATGTATTACTATGATAATGAGGAATTTTCTTATCAAAAATAAAAACTTAAAGAATCTATCAAGAGCAAAGATAGTTTAGTCCTTCTACTAGAAGAAAAAAAGGAACATGTGAGAAACTAGAAGAAGATAGCAAACAATTAAAACATGAGTTTGTCAAGTTAAGGAAAGAAACAATCTCAAAGACATGGAAAGATGATATTTTTTCTTTGAAAGTTAAACTGGAAGAATCTAAATGAAAGGAAGAGGTTCTTCGAGACTTGATCTAGGAATGGGAAGAGAACTGTCAGAGTCTTGAAGAAGAGGTTATGTCTCTAAGAAAGAATCTTGAGGGAATAAAGACAGACAAAGTTTTAAATGAAAAATTTACAGTAGGCACAAAGAAATTAGATCATATTCTAAATAGAAAAAGGCCCTCGAGAATCAAAACAGGGCTTGGATACTCAAAGACACAAGAATCTTCTATAGAGAAGATAAACTTCAACTCTGTAGGATTTGAGGCACCACAGAGCTATGTGAAGAAGCATCAAGAAAGAATCAATGTAGATAAAAGAGTAGCAAGGAAACGCAGATATCATCAATGGAGAACGAACCAATCAACCAGATAACCAAGGTACCTTCATGCACAATCTCATAAGACTTCCAAAAATAAGCATGCCTATTTATTTTTTGGTCATTGTTATAAGTGTCATCTTTGGACATAAAGTTTTTGATTGTAGAAGGACCAAAGTTGAAACAGATGAAAATCCTAGATATAATAAGTATTAGAATTTTAGATCTCAAAACTCTTCTCTCAGAGATCGAAATGTTTTGATCGCTTCTTAAGCAAAGTAGAATGCTTCAAATGTAATAATTTTTGGCACAAAGTGAGTGCAGAAGCATGTTTGAATGCCTATCTAAGTCCCAAAATATTAGATATTAAGTTATCCAAAAGGATAAGGGGAGTTGGAAACGAAAGACTAGAAAGTGCATGCAGTGTGGACTTGCTCTATCAGCACATAATCAAGAGAACATATGGTATGTGGATAGTGGTTGTTCCAAACATTTGACTGGGGATAAAAGTAAATTTATGTTGCAAAAAGAAAAGGACAAAGGAAACAATGTCACATTTGGAAACAATGCTCCAACAAGAATCAAGGGTAAGGTTTAGTCAGTCTTGATCAAAAGACAAAAGCACAAAATGTGTTGTATGTGGAAGGTCTCAAGCACAATATGCTTAGTGTTAGCCAAATTTGTGATAATGGCTATGATGTGCAACATGAAGAATGGATAGTTGGTGGGAAAATAAATCAAAACCCACAATAATGTATATGTGGTTGATGATTCCAGGGTTAAATGTTATTTAAGCAAAAGGAATGAAGCATGGTTGTGGCACAAGAGGCTTGGGCATATGAAGTTTGACAGTTTGATCAAATTTAGCAAGATATGAGTTGTGAGAGGATTACTAAGATTGTCAAGGCTCAATAACTCAATCTGCAAGTCATGTCAATTTGGCAAGAAAGTAGCACTCATTTCAAGTTTAAAAAGTTGTCCTCATCTAGACCACTAGAGCTCATTCAAACAAATATTTGTGGCCCAACTAGAGCAAAAACCCCAAAAAGAGAAAGGTATTCCATGTCTATCATTGATGATTTTACCAGGGCCACTTGGATTGTGCTCTTAAAAGAAAAGTCGGAATCATTTAAGAATTCTAACAAATTTAAAGATCAAGTAGAAAATGAGAAAGACTTAAAAATGAAATGCTTAAGATCAGACAGAGGAGAAGAGTACACTGCAAGAAATTTGAAGAATTTTGTGAAGAGCATGACATCATGAGGCATTATTTCTTGGGAATGATGATTGTCATTAGACGAAAACCCGTAGGTGTTAGTCAACAATCACATCACTATAGACAAGGATTCACGAGAGGCGATTATTTATGTCACAAAACACATAGGGAGAATTTTTTATCGAATGTCCAACAATATCCCCCCCAACACGAGTTGGGTGTGTATCGAACTCGTGACCTGCGCTCTGATACCACTTGTTGGGAATAATGATTGTCGTTAGACCAAAACCTGGAAGTGTTAGTCAACGATCGCATCACAAGAGATAAGGATCCATGAGAGGTGGTTAGTCCATGCCACGAAACACACGAGGAGCATTGGTTTATATAATTTCCAATAGTATTCAATGGCTATAACTCCACAACAAAATGGAGTAGTGGAGAGAAAGAAAAAAAAATCCAGGAAATGGCCAAAGAAATGCTGGATGAAGTAGATGTGTCTCACATCTTCTGGGGAGAAGCATCACATGCAACAGTTTATTTGTCGAACAAAACTCAAATCAGGCCTAATAGTAATAAAACTCCCTATGAGTTATGGAAGGGAAAACCTGCATCAATTAAACACCTCAAGATGTTTGGGAGAAAGTGCTTTAGCAAAAGGAATGATAAGAATCCTAGATAGTTTGACTCTCGTGTTGATGAGGGAATATTACTTGAGCACTCTTCTTGAAGTAAAAGATATAATTTTTACAACAAGCAGACAAAGAAGATTGGGGATTGCATTGATGTGATAGTAGATGAAGTAGATTCAAAAGTGAGTCCTCGAAAAGAAATATGAACTCATATGATGAAGAAAATCCATATTTGTGGTCAGTAGATCTGTAAGAAACAGATTCAGATTGTGAAGGTGAGGAAGCAAACACAACTCCAAGGACAAAGACACCTTCCAGGTATGTACAAAAAGAACATTAGTAGAGTCAAATACTTGGAGATCAAACACATGGTGTTCAAACCAAGAGGAAACTTGTTGGAAATACAAGTTATGCATGTCTAGCCCTGTTGTCATAGATTGAATCCAAGAATCTTAGCCAAGAAAGTGAGGACAAGTTTTGGGTGAAAGCTATGAATTAAAACTTGACCAGATTGAAAGGAATGACACTTGGGAACTTGTTCCAAGGTCTAAAGAGAAAAATATTATTGGAACCAAATGGTTTTTCAAAAACAAGATGAATGAGCAGGGTCAAGTAATCAGGAACAAATCTCGATTGGTCTACAAAGGGTATGCCCAAATAGAATCGAGGAAACCTTTGCACTAGTAGCAAGACTTGAAGTTATCAAAATATTTCTTCCTCTTACCAGCCATAAAACATCAAGGTATATTAGATGGATGTGAAGTCTGCATTCCTCTATTGAGATCTGGAAGAATAATTTTACATTGAGCAACCAAAAGTATTTATACTCACCACAGATAGAGGGGTCATCTGCAAATTGAAAAGGGCTCTATATGGACTGAAATAGGATCCCAGATCTTGGTACGAAAGGATGCATAAAAACCTTCAACAACAAGTCTTTAAGGAAGGAACAATTAACAACAATATATCCATAAATTTTGAAGGTGAACATCTACTAATTGTAGTAGCGTATGTCAATGATATAATCTTTGGCAGTGACATGGAACAATTGGGGAACAATTCACAAGATGTAGGTAGACAAAGTTTGAAATTTCCATGATAGGAGAGTTTTCCTTCTTCTTGGGATTGAAAATCTCTCAGTATCCATAAGGCGTTTTTATATCCCAATCCAAATATCTCAAAGAAAATCTGAAGAAGTTTGGGTTGGAATATTGCAAGCCAGTGAGCACACCTATGACTACAGGATACAAATTGTACAAAGAAGATGAGTCACCACTAGTAAATTAGGTTGAATATAGATCCATGATAGGAAGATTTTTGTATCTTACATCTTCAAGGAAAGACATCATGGGTCTTGTGGTTAGATTTCAGGCCTTCCCATGTGAAATTCATGTTGTTTTTGTCAAAAGGATTCTTAAATATCTTCAAGGAACATCAGAATATGGTCCACTTTGGTATGCTAAGAGCAAAGAATTTAAGTTGAAGGCCTACACTGATACTGATTGGGCTAGCTGTCTTGATGATAGGAAAGGAACCTCTCGTGCAACCTTCTTCTTGGGGAAATGTTCGGTGTCATTGGTCAACAATAAATAAGCCTCCATTTCTTTATCGACTATTAAAACCGAGTATATTGATGCTCCTACCTGTTGCATGCAGATTCTATGGATGAAGAAAAATTTAAAATATATTAAGGTAGTGCTAACTAATCCTATTCCAATTATGTGTGGCAATACAAGTGCCATCAACATCTTCAAAAATATAGTCATGCATTCAAACACTAAGCGCATTCCTATCAAGTTCCATTACTTAAGGGAACAAGTTGCGACCAATGTTGTCAGACTTGAATATGTTACCACTAAAGACCAATTTGCAGTTATCTTTACAAAGCCACTCGAAATATAACCCTTCAAATATCTTGAGCAACAGATAGGATTTGTGACTCCTCCTTCCAAATGACTTCATTCTAGTAGGTGGTGGAAGCCACTCAACATGTGGGATCCATGGAAGAGTAGACTGCAACGGTTTACGGGGAGTATTCAAGAAGTATTATTTGCCATTTATGCCAAAGGGGAAGAATATTAGTGGGGCATCAGAGAAGACCATGCCTAGCTTGAAGGGGAGCTTATGGTGTTGCCATCAATGCCAAAGGAGGAGATTGTTGGACAATTGGTAGTGTTTAGATGGCTAGTGGTTGTGTTAGTAATGGAATTGACGTCAACCAGGATAAACATGATGATAGGGAGTTCAAGAGGAATCTCATGGTAGTTCCAGGCTTCAAGTAGAGAATCATCATAGTAGTAGGCTTACTAGAGAATCCACAAAACTATGACTATGATGTTTGGGAGTTCAGGATTCCATTCACAAGAAGAAGAGTCAAGGAGCAAAGAATGGAAGATATTTTGTAGCCATTTTTTATGTAGTAGATGGAATCAAAGCCTACATGAAACCCTCTTCATTGGAAGGTGTTGTGAAAGATTTTTCCAACGGTGTGTGGAAGTCTCAAAATGGACGCCTGGATCAAAAGTTATGGTTTACCGAAGTTCAAGGACTTGAAGTCCTAAGCAGGTTGAAATATTGGAGGTCAACATATCAGAGCAGGCTATATCTGAGGTCAAAGCATATCAAGACCCGATATCAGGACATCAGAGCGTATCATATTAGGATATCAAAGGATGGAGGCCATCAGAATATTGGAGGTCATTGGAATATTGAAGGTCTGGGATATCGGAACTTATTAACATCGGTATTTTAATAAGTTACAATATCTAGTGTTGTCAATATTACTAAGCTGAGGAATGTTGAGCAGAATTAACAAACGATCTTGTTGAAAAACCAAAATTGGGACTCTTTCTCTCTCCTCGTGTAGGACACATGGCGTCATGTCATTGGGCCCGAGAAATTGAAGTGGCTAGTGATGTCGACATGATGAGATAGTATGGTGGAAATGTGGCATCCTATTTAACATTTCAGTGGCCGAATGGGACAATTGAGAGTGACACGTGTCACCTCTCAGGAGTCGCCACGTGTGGAATTTACGTCAACATATCAGAGGTCAAAATATTATAGGATGAAGACATCATAACTCTTTTGTATTGTATGATTGAGAAGTTATGATAAAGGGGGCTCTCATATTTCTGGCACATGGTCCTATGGAGATCAAAGAGACCAAGGGATAAATAGAGAGAGCTAAGACACAATCATAAATTTGTTGAAGTTATGATATAAAGAGGCTCTGATATAGCCCTAAGTCGACAGTCACAGGTTCAATCATATAAGAAAGAAAATTCTCAATGATCCAAGGTCCAAGGGGGATAAGGATATCGGAGTTGTGTAATATCGTAACATTTCAGATGTGTAAGTTATGATAAAAAGGGGCTCTGATGCAGTGCTAAGTCATTGGTCACAGACTTGGTCCTATGAGAAGGAAAATTCTCAGGGAGATAAGGATACTGATGTAATATCATCACATTATTTTGTTTAAGTTATGATATGACAGAGCTTTGATGACACAAATACAGTGATTTAAATGGATGGATGGGTCGGCAACTGAAGAATAAATGCAGTTCGGTGGATTTTGTTTTTGAAGTTAGTTATATATGTAGAAGGAACCAAAACAACGCAACAAGGAAAACATTTGAAAGAGAAGAACTGAAGGAATGGAGAAAATATTCAGATGGTTTGCGTGCATGTCTGGTAGAGCTAAATGAGGAACAAAGTGGCCATTCCTAAGCACTGTCAATCTTTGTGGAGAAATAAATTGTAACATCCCTGGTGAAAAATTCCATGTGGTAAAAGTTAAAAAGTAAAAAATAATAACCACGATTGATGCGACACTTATCCCAAGCTGAATGTTGGGAAAGACATCCTAGTGTGGGTGTTCATTGGTTTATTATCGCTAAGAAATTGACAAAAAAAATGGCTAAGGATTTGGAAAGGCAAAGTGGCATTTTAGCACATTTAATATGAAAATGATGGAAATTAGGAGAAAATGAAAGTGAAAGATCATAGGTTGCATGTGAGGAGGAAAATGAAGGAAAATAATGGAAAATAAAGAAAATATAGGCCTCATTAATAAAAATGCTTCTAAGGATTAGTTGGTACATTTTGTTAGCTCAATTTTGGAGCTCTTTCATTATTCTCTCTTTCTCTCACTCACTCTTGGACACAGATTTTTCTTGGGGCACTTTTGGCATTAGATCAAGAAAGACAAAGGAGGCAAGAGAAAGGAAGGAGCAAGCAACAAAGAGCAGGATAAAATAGTTACAACATGATTCTCTGCAGGTATCGATTTGCATGTGTGTTTTCCTTGTTAGATTTTACATTCATGGTATTTCATGTGGTTCTTTGCTATTATGGCATGGGGTTTACTAGGTGTGATAGTGTTTTCAGCTAGCATTAATGTTTCTAGATAGCAATAGTGTAATTGGGCTCTCGTGTTTTGGTTGAGCTAGATTTTCGGATGGATTCGAAGTTGAGTGAGGGATCTCCGAATGATAGAACACATCACCTAGTTATAACCACTGAACCGGATGGTGGGTTGTGGTAAAGCCAAATTTTGTGTTCCCTTGATGGGCCTAGGAATCCCCGACTAATGAATTGTTGGATATATGGTAAAGCCTAGAGGTGGTTTCCCTTGATTAGGCCTAGGAATCCTTGTCGGTGAGTGGCAAGATATACGGTAATGCCTAGAGGGTGGTGTCTCGGTTTAGGGCCTAGTGATCCCTAGATCAAACTCTCGATTATGGTAAATCCTGAGAGACTAGGAGACAGTAAATTTCTTCAGAGTATAGCTGGAGAAATCCATTGGCATCCATTTGTTTTGGCCTAGTGATCTGGGATGGATTATGGTAAATCCTAGTTTCTATTGATGAGGGTGAGGTGGTTCGGCCTCGGGATTCCCTTTTTGGTTCTTTCGGTTTGAGTCCCACATTCATGCTTGGAATATGGCACAGGGGTGAATGGCTAAAGAGAGAATTGGCTCAGCCATTCTATGGTCAGCCCAAACATAGTAGTCCCTTCCCGGGTTGGATTTTTCATTCATTAATGAGAGGTTATTTCCTTGATATCTTATGTATAAATGAACTAGTTTATATTTGGATTTTATGGCTGATCTATCCTTGATATTTTTGTTCTTATTATGATGGTTACAAGCATGTATTATGATAGTGATGATGTATGGCTTTCCTCATGTTTTGATTTGTAAATGAATGAAAATGTATCTATGGCCTAATAGATGATAATGATATAAGGGAACAATGTTTCTTAGCTATTCTCAGATAAGTATGAGACCCTTATGCTCAGATCTGTTGTTTACTCCTATAGATTACATATTTGTGATATGTTTGAAAAAATGCTTGTCATGGTTAGTATGGATCATGTCAAGCCCTTGATTATGTAATTGCATTTGTATAATCATCCTGTTATTATATTTCTGTTCTAAAGGTGTCGTTTATTTCTCGGTAGTGACCCGGGTTCTAGGCCTGAAAAAGTGGCTCAAATCCTAGGGATGCTGAAACAACACTGAGTAAAAAAGTCCCTGGATGATGGCATACCATGTTGTGGGAGAATCCAAAGCCTTGTGGATTCATGCATGCCCATATCATGGGAGCGTCCGGGGGATAATTGGCCTAAAAACTCAGTGGCACCCAGGGGTTGGTTACCTGAGATTTTGGGATAGTTCCTCAGAGTCCTGTTGTTGGTGTGGAAGGTTTGTATGGTGTGTTTCCATCAATTCCACTTCTTTAAGGTCACTTAGGAGGAAGTTGAATCCCATCATAGTAGCCTCTCGTCACACGTTTACCTCGGTTGGCCGATTACTTGGGTAGATGTGGGAGGAGGGTATTACAGAGTGGTATCAGAGCATGGTTCACCCCTTGGATTGGATGGATAGTGCATTGGTCATGCATTGATGCCAGCTGCATGTGTGTTAATCATACTTGTGGTTTATATGCTTGTTTCATATGCATGGTGTCGAACATGGTTGTAGTGATTTCACCATGTGAAAGAGGATGTTGTTGTTGTGAAGTGTGTCATCATGAGTGTATTATTGGTTGCATGTTGTTTATGGTTGCATATTGTCATTTTACATTGATATCATTATTGTTGTCATGCATGAGGTCATGGTATGTATAGTTGATATGGTCATGCATTGATGACTGGACTCTAGGTAGAATGACGGTTATATGCTTATATGATTATGTATTATATGTGTATATTCTATCATGATTATGTTATACATGTATTACATTGATTTGATGGTCTTGCAGATGAGATATCCTCCACGAATTTTTCTAAGGTACATTGGTTTATTGTGATTTGGTTTAGCTGACATTGTATGCATTGCAGGAAAGAGATAAAAATTACTAGAAATATTTTATACTACAAAGATTCTCCCTATGAATCAGATGAGTAGCATGGTGTTGGGCACTCTTTTGATTTAGCATTGAGAAGCTTGAAGGAAGAAATAAAGAGTTGTAAGGTGGACAATGAAAAAATCATGCAGGTACAAGAGAAACAAGCAAAGGTTAACGTAACACTCCTTCAGATTTTGTCAGAATTACAACGATAAGGTCCACTTCGGATAAGCCATGGACAGGAGGACAAAAATAATGGGGCATATGAAATTAGGTGTCATGGTAGTAACAAGTTAGATATAGATGACACAGTTAGAGATGGCATACTGTTGGATAATCTAGATAGGAGAGGTGATGTATACATGTATTATTCTAGTTCTGGTTCTGGCAGGTGTCATGATCGTCATCATTATCTTCCTTACAGGAGGAGTGATAGGGGATACTTTCCATATGAGTTTAAGAAAGAAAAGCCGCCTACTTTTCTTGGAGAATTGAAGAAACCAAAATATGCAGAGGCTTGGATACTTGGGATGAACAAGTTCTTTGAGTTGCATGAGTACAGAGAAAACATGAAGGCTAATCACTATCTTCAGCTTGAAAGGTAAAGAAGGTATTTGATGGGAATATGTGAAGCGGGCCAGAGACATCAAGACAAAAGACTTGAGTTGCATGAGTTCAAGAGGCTTTTTAGGAAGAAGTACTTGTCAGAAAGGTCCTACGATAGTAAGGTCAAAGAATTCTATGAGCTAAAGATGGGATCAATGATAGATGAAGAGTATATGACAAAGTTCCTGTAGCTATTGAGATATGTACCGTATCTTAAATATGAGAAGGATAAAGTTCAGTAATTTGTGAGTGGTTTTCCATTAGAATTTAGAGATCGGATTGAGTATGATGAGCCTCGATCACTTGACGAGGTTATTGTAAAATTGAAACATTTCTATGAACAATCAAAGTGTAAGAATGAATCTAAGCAAGGATGGAAATGGAAGGATAAGTATAAAGGTAAAGGTAAATAGCAGCTGAAAAGAACAGGGCCTCAGAATGCAGAAGAGAAATAAAATGTGGTACCACAAAAGAAGGTCAATGCAACTAGACAATGACATGGGTCAGAGCAGCAACATAGAAGTGATGGTACTAGACGGTTTGAGTGTTGGATATGCAGTAAGGAACACCTTAAGGGAGATTGTCTATAGAATCGGGGTGGTAGGCCTCATATCTATAGTACACAGGAGGCGCATACTGTTGGGGAGTTTGGTCAGAGCATTCCTCGTATCTGTGTAGCACTGGAAAACAAACAAGAAGACCATCAAGCATCTATCATTGAGATGGACAGTAAGCTTTTTGATCAAGTTATTTCTATTTTTAATGAACTTGGATCTAATTATAGTTATGTTAGTCTTGACTTAGTGGATAAGTGTGGTTTGAATAAAGAAGTGCATGTAGAATCTTGGTTAGTGCAGTTGGTTACAAGTACAAAGAAGCGATTTCATCATTGGGTAAGAACTTGTGCATTTGAGTTGAATGGAAAGTCTGCAGTACTGCACTTGAATGTATTTCCATTGGGATGATATATTATGTTATTGGGTATGGACTAGCTATACCTCCATAGGTCCAAGGTGGATTATTATGACAAAGCCATTGAGTTCTTGGATGACAATGGGGAACCGAGAGTCTTATAGGGGAAGAAGAAAGCCACATCCGTTAGGATGGTGACATCTATGTAGGCAAAGTGTAGTTTCAGGAAAGGGTGTGTGTTATTTGCAGTGCATATTTCTAGCAAAAAAGTTAAGGAAGTTGAGGATGAAGATGTTTTGAGTAGGTACCCAGTTCTACAGTAGTTTCAGGATGTGTTTCTCGTGGATATTTAAGAGTTCCCACCTCATAGGGAAGTATAATTTTCTATTGAGTTTGTTCCAGGAGCATCTCCAACATCAAAATCACCTTACAAGATGAGCACACCTGAGTTGGTAGAGTTGAAGCTACAATTGAAGGAAATGTTGGACAAGGGATACATTAGTACAAGTGTATCACCTTGGGGCGCACCGGTATTGTTTGTAAAGAAGAAGGATGGTACTCTCAGATTATGAATTGAATATAGGCAGTTGAAAATAGTAACCATCAAGGGCAAGTATCCATTATCGAGAATTGATGACTTGTTTGATCAATTGAAGGGAGCATAAGTGTTCTCGAAGATTGATTTGAGATCCAGATATCATTTGGTATACATTAAAGAGGAGGAAGTTTACAAGACAACTTTCCAGAGCAGGTATGGGAATTATGAGTTTGTTGTAGTTCCATTTGGTTTGACTAATGCTTTAGCTACCTTTATGTGTTTGATGAATAGTGTGTTGCGTCCATATTTGGATAAGTTTGTTATTATGTTCATTGATGATATATTGGTATATTCTAAAAATGAAGAAGAGCATGCCGAGAATTTAGCAGCAATGTTGAGGTTGCTGAGATAGCATCAGTTGTATGCTAATCTCAATAAGTGCCATTTCTTTCAGGCTGTGGTACATTACTTGGGACATGTTTCTTCCAAGGAGGGCACAACAATAGATCTAGAAAAGATAAGGGCCATCATGGACTGCGAAGCTCCCAGGAATGAGGATGAGATGATATCTTTCATAGGATTAGTAGGTTACTACAAGAGGTTCATCAAGAACTTCTCACAAATTTCTTATCCTACTACATCATTGCAAAGGAAAGGTAAGAAGATTGAATGGACAGAGGAGTGTGAGGCCAATTTTGAGTAGCTCAAGTAGTTTTTGACACATGCACCCATGTTAAAGATCATAGATATGGACAAGAAATTTGTAGTATGTACATATGCTTTCAAGAGAGGACATGGTGGAGTCCTTATACAGGAAGGAGAGGTAGTGTGGTATGAGTCACGAAAACTAAACGGGCATGAACAGAACTGTCTAACACATGATCTTGAGCTAGAAATCATCATACATGCATTGAATATGTGGAGGCACTATCTTCTTGGAAGGAGGTTTGTACTGATGAGTGATCACAGTGGATTGTAGTATCTATTTGACCAGCCAAATCTGAATGCCAGGAAAGCTAGATGGTTGGCCACAATTAGTGAGTTTGATTTTGAGGTCAGATACATCAAAGGAAAGGAGAATAGGGTTGCATATGCTCTTAGGAGGCAGATATAGGTAAATCATATAGCATCTATGAGTTCCTATGGGACAGATCTACAGGATGGGATCTTGCAAGTAGATCAATAAGATGTTAGGTATATGGATATTGTGCATAGGTTGCAGTACAGTATATGTACAGGTAGTGGTACATGCATAGGTAGTGGTACAGATTAAGGTATAGATACAAGTGCACAGGGTGTGGACTATTGTCTGATAGTGGATGAAATGGTTAGGTTTAGAGATAGGATATATGTCCTAGATAGCAGTGAGCTCAAGAAGGTGATCTTTAGGGAGTTTCATGTGAAATCATATTCAGGTCCCTCAGGCTATAAGAAGACATTGACCGCAGTGAAGAAGTTTTATTATTGGACAAATAAGAAGAACAATGTAGCATAGTTCATGGCTAAGTGTGTTTATTATCAATAAGTAAAGGCAAAGTGTAGGCATCCAAGTGGACTGATACAAATGATTGCAATTCAAGAATGGAATTTGGAGGTCATTTCTACGGACTTTATCACAGGATTTCCGAGGACAGTAAGGCAACATGATTCCATCATGATTATTGTGGACAGGTTGACAAATGTTGCGCACTTCATTCCAGCGAACTCTACATTCTCATCTAGCGATGTAGCACAAGTATTCATTAGAGATGTGGTTAGATTTCATGGTGTCCCAAAGAAGATTGCATCAGACAAGAATGCAAAGTTCACTTCCAAGTTTTGGAAGGAGTTGTTTGGAGGTTTGGGCATAGAGTTAGCCTTCAGTATATCTTATCATCCACAAACATATGGATAGACTGAGAGGGTCAACATGATATTCGAGGACATGTTGAGGATGTACGTGATACATCAATAGTGGAAGTGTGAAGAGTATCTTCCACTGGTAGAGTTCACTTACAGCAATGGGTACTATGAGTCACTTAGGATGAGCCCATTTGAGGCATTGTATGGGCAGAGTTGCAATAATCCCATCAGTTGGAGTGATTTAATTAACAGAGTGTTGATTGGACTAGACATTCTGGTAGAAATGGAATAGGAAATTCAAGTAATAAAGAAGAATCTGAAGGCAACACAATATAGGAAGAAGAGCTCTGAAGATCGGAACAAGTTGTTGAAGGAGTTCCAAGTTGGGGAATAGCTACACTTGCATATCAAACTGAAGAAGATCTCTTGTGGATTAGATCATGTACCAAGATCGCACAAGAGTTTTGTGAACCTTTTAGGATTATTGAGAGGATCACACCAGTAGCATATCAACTTGCGTTGCCTTTGAGAGTGAAATTCCATGATTTTTTGCATGTATCATTACTTAAGAAGTATGTTAAAGATGTTGATCATGTGATTGATTGGTCTGTATTATAGGTGGAGCTAGATGGAGAATTCTAGTCGGAGCCTCAGTGTATATTGCAGAAAAAGGTGCTCATGCTCCGTAACTGAGAAATCAAGAAATTTAAAGTGCAGAGGAAGCACTTTGGGCCCATTGAAGCTACATGGGAGATGGCAGAGTAGATGTTGGCTATGTATCCTTCATTGTTTGCTAGTTGAGGTAAAGCAAGTTTGGTATGATGTTTGGTATATGTTTTGGCATATGTTTGGGTGATGTTCGATATATGCACATATGTATATGGATGTAAATACCGCTCTGAGATATGTTATAAATCTCCAATAAGTGGTATGGGTGTCATTTCATTATAGTTTTCATGTTGATATGATTGTCATGTTGGTTTTCTTTTCAGTAGGGTGATCATTGTAAATACTGCATCAAGCTATGTTATAAAGCTCCATGGGCAGTATGTTTTCTTTTCGACAGTTTTTCTGAGGTATAGGTGTGCTTGAACATCGAGGACAATGTCCCCCAAGGTGTAGGGTTCTGTAACAACCCTGGTGAAAAATTCCATGTAATAAAAGTTAATAAATGAAACAATAATAACCATGGTTGATGGGACACTTATTCCAAGTTCTGTTGGGAAAGACATCCTAGTGTGCGTGTTCATTGGTTTATTATGGCTAAGGAAATTGAAAAAGGAAATGGTTAAGGGTTTGGAAAGGAAAAATGGAATTTTAGCACATTTATTTATGAAAATAATGGAAATTAGGAGAAAGGGAAGGTGAAACGTCACAGGTTGCATCTGAGGAGGAAAATGAAGGAAAATAATTGAAAATGAAGAATTTAGAGGCCTCATTAATAAAAAGGATTATTAGGATCAGTTGGTACCTTTTGTCAGTTTAGTTTTGGAGCTCTCTCATTATTCTCACTCTCTTTCTCTCACTCTTGGACACTTAGAGTTTTCTTGGAGCACTTTTGGCATTGGATCAATAACGGCAAAGTAGGAAAGAGGGAGGAAGGAGCAAGAAAGGAAGAGCAGGATCAAGCGGTTGCAACAAGATTCTTTGCATGTATCGATTTTCATGTGTGTTTTCTTTGTTACATTTAGCATGCATGGTATTGCATATGTTTATTTGTTGTTATGGCATGCTTTTTTCTAGGCGTGATAGTGTCTTTAGCCCCTTACCATTTATGGATAGCCATGGTGTGATGGGGTTCTCATGTTTTGGTTGAGATAGATTTTCAGATGGATTCAAAGATGAGTGAGGTGGATCGCCAAATCATAGAACACATGGCCTAGTAACCCTGAATTAGACTGTGGGTTGCGGTAAATCTGGATTTCATGTTGCCTCAGTGGGCCTAGGACTCCTCGATTGATGAATGGCGGTATATCTGGTAAATATTGGAGGTGGTTACCCTTGATTAGGCATAGGAATCCTTGCTAGTGAATGGTGGGATATATGGTAAAGCCTAGAGGGTGGTGTCTCGGTTTAGGGCCTAGTGATCCATGGATCAGATTGTGGATTACGGTAAAGCATGAGAGACTAAGAGATAAGAAAATTCCTCACAGTGTCAGTGGAGAATTAAAGTGGCACCCATGCTTGTTTTGGCCTAGTGATCAAAGATGGATTACGGTAAAGCCTAGTTTCTATTGATGAGGGTGAGGCGGTTCAGCCTCGAGATTCCCTGGTTGGTTCTTTTGGTTTGAGACTTGTTGGGTTGTGTTATATTGTTTCCAAAACTAGCCCACATAGTTAATCGGGGGGTTAGAAGGGGGGGTGGGGGGAGCTCCCCTTTCATTCCGCCGATTGCATAGCGGGGCAAGTCGCAGGGGGTTTGAGGGGTGTAGGTAACCCCACTCTATGGGGTCCGGAGCAACGCCTTAGAAAATTTTGGTTTTGGACCATATATTAGGTCAGGCGGACCTACTTATGGTTTTGTGCATGTTTTTCGCACATGGTTTTGGACACGATGGTTTTTGGTCCATGGTTTTGGACGCGATGGTTTTCGTTCCATGGTATTGGATGCTTCGACATGTATAAATATACATTGTAACATTGAAAGGAGTATAATGAAAAATCAAGCTGATAGTCTCGGTTTTGGGATCCAGGGGAAAATATTTGTGTATATGTGTTTTATGTGTTATGCTCTCGCATTGTTTATTTTATGTGTTTTAGAATTCGTACGCAAGTAATTTATGTATGGGGTTAAAACCTACAAGACCCACATTCATTTTGGAATATGGAACAGGGGTGAATGGCTAAAGAGGGAATTGGATTTTCCATTCTATGGTTGGGTGGAACGTGGTTGTCCCATCCCAAGTTGGATTTTGCATTCATTAATGAGAGATTATTTCCTTGATATCTTATGTGTAAATGTACTGGTTTATATGTGGATTCTATGGTTGATGTATCCTTGATATTTCTGTTGTTATTATGCTAGTTATAAGCATGTATTATGATAGTGGTGATGTATGAATTTCCTCATGAATTGATTTGTAAATGAATGAATAATGTATCTATGGAATAATAGATGATAATGAAACTAATGATACAAAGGAACAATACTTCCTAGCGATTCTCAGATAAGCATGAGAACCCTACACTCAGATTTGTTGTTTACTCCTATAGATTACATATTTGTGATATGTTTGGCGAAATTACTGTCATGGTTAGTAGGGGTCTAGTCAAGCCCTTGATTAAGTAATTTCATTTTTATCACCATTCCTTTGTTATCTTTCTGTTTTGAAGGTTTTGTTTAGTTCTGGGTAGTGACCTTGGCTCTGGGCCTGAAAAAGTGGCTAAAATCTCAAGGAAGCTGACACAACACTAAGTAGAAAAGTCCCTAGACGTTGGCATACCATGTTTTGGGAGCATCCAAAGCCTTTTGGATGCAGGCATGCCCATATCATGGGAGCGTCTGAGGGTTAATTGGTCTAGAAACTCAATGGGACCCAGGGGTTATTGACCAGAGAGGTTGGGATAGTTCTTGGGAGTCCTGTTGTTAATGTGGAAGGTTTATATGGTGTGTTTCCATTAATTCCACTTCCTTAAGGTCACATAGGATGTTGAATCCCATCATAGTAGCCTCTCATCACATGTGTACCCAAGTTGGCCAGTTACTTGGGTAGATGTGAGAGGAGGGTGTTACATAAATAAGCATGGGAGTCATGGTAGAGTGTATAGGCCACCTGAGCTTAGTTTGTTAGTATGGATGTTTACAGAGTAAGTTAGTGAAGAACTTGAAAGTCCATCACTATGTATAATGCTATGACAAAGTTCAACCAAAAGATGCAACAACAATAGGAGGAGCCATGCAGAAGTACACTTGGGAAGTATGGACACATGAAACAGTGATAGCTTTGTACAGTGTGCATCAGAGGATCAAAATCATCGATTTCCATCAAGAAACGTGGGGTGTATATCATATTGTTGAAGTGTTGTAGCAGCAACAGCAGTGTGAGTACAGTGAGAAGAACAATGATGGAAGAGTTGAAGAGTGTGCATTAGAGAACCTGTGCGAGAGAAGGAAGAGTGTTGATGATATGTTTTTGTGAGTAGTGAACAAGGAGAAGCTGCATGAGACCAAAGGGAGTCTATGGAAAAACAATGAACTGAGAGAAGAAGTTGCTTATGCAGCCAACCATATTGGTATTTTAGTTGTAATGTACATGCCTCTGTTTTCAGTTTGAAAATTGTATGAAATACTAGAACAATGGCTAGCGCAGGTTGGTGCCCGCTTTCAAAAGAGGTTGGTGCCTCTTGGCAAGTTGGTGCTTGCTAATCTAAGAGGGTCGATGCCTCCTGTGAGTGGGTACTCATAAAAAAAATTGATGTAATTAAGTAGGTTCTTACTGAAGCCCCCTTGAGGCTTTAAAAAATATCAAGGAGCATGGGTTCACAAAAGGGGGGATCCAAGGGGAGGAGATACAAGCCTCCACCCATTTTATAAATTTTCCATAAAAGCCTTTTGTATATACTCATTTCAATAAAAAAAGCTTGATTTCCATTGTCAAATGCATTTTCCATATCAAGTTTGATGAACAACTTTATATCTTTCCTTAAGCTTCTCGAACATACTACTTCTTGGACTAAGATGATATTATATGTTATGTGCTTCTAGCCCACAAATCCCCCCTAATTCTCAGAGATGATCTTGGGAAGGAGAGGCTTTACGTGGTATGATATTTTTTTTGTAATTATCTTATATAAAACATTGGATAAAGAGATTGATCTATAACTGGTGAAGGAGGATGGATTGAATTCTTTGTGAATCAGAGCAATGAATGAAATGTTAATTACTCCTCCCATGAAATCATGCTTGAAGATGTAATCCACTAGATAAATCAAATCAAACTTGATGACATCCAAATAAGTCTGATAGAATGGGATGAAAACACATCGAGACCTAGAACTTTGTCTGGGCTCCAAGAAAATATTGTTTTTTGGATCTCCTACTCAATAATGTTTCACTGCAAGTCTAAATTGTCATCTTGAAACACCAATTTTGATTTTATCTAACATACATTGGACAACCTTTGAATTAGGTAACATTTGGACATAGTATAGCGAATGGTAAATAAGGTATATTGTTGGGGCCTCACCCCAAGGGAATAATAAAGTTTGAAATGTGTGATAAGCAACAACTAGTAACAATATCAAGAATTCCACATATGACTCTATACCACTTGAGCTAACTCTACAGGCTGAATATTATTATATATATATCTATATATATATATATTATATATGATATATAATAAAAAAATAAATTTTATATTTTAATACTTTATTGGTATAAAATTTGGGTATCACAATTTTATAAAGATATCAATATATATATTTCCTTATATAAATGTGTAATTTTTCAAGAATATGATAACTTAAACATAAACATTTAAAAACTACATAATAACTTTTTACAAATATCAATTGAACTAGTTTAAAAATAGAGATTTATTTTCTTCCTTTTTAATGGGTCAATAAACACATTAATACATATCACATGGATATATAAAAAAAAAAATTGAAATTCAATACTAAATTAAATGTCAACTTATATTCTTCCCTTATGGGGATGTATATGCATAGTAAATGGGACCTTGCGAAGGGTGCCCACCACCCCACCAAATCCCTTGACGATATAGGCAGGGGGTGGCATGGCATGCCTCCCCAATGCACAAAATTTTACAACATTAATTCTATTTATGAGTTTGCACAATCATGAAAATATTTTGGAGAGCTATTAGAGTTATGTAGGAAGGGGTGTTTATTGTCTAGATCCTGTTATGGTCAATGGAACCTAAGTTGTATGCCCTTAATTGTTGTTAGGGTGATTGTATTCATCATCCCTAGCTAGTGTCTGATAATTTGAGGTGGAAGTATAGAAATGGGGGTTCATCTGTGCAAATTTGGTTAAAATCTAATGATTTGGTGTTGGGACTTAGGGTTTTCAAGGTTCCTGAATATAGATATTTAAGGAAAAACATATTGTGGGAATTATTGGGGGGTTGCTGGGACAAGGGGGCATAAATCCCTCTTACCAAAGGCAAGGTGAATAAAACTATACATAGTGACAATGATGTGGTAGCAGTGGTTTGTGATTTGGTTTATGGTAACAGAGTCCCTGCAACTAGCATAAGGCATTGGTTAAAGGTATTATGACTCTCCTCTTTGAATTGGGTGCATTTGAGGGTTATAGGTGTATTTTTTATCTGTTGGTTGTACTAGTAATTTTGGTACTTTCCTGGTGGCAAAATTTATTATGCTTTTTGGCCTCATAGCTATCTAAAGCTATTGTATTAGGTAGAGTGGCTTGGTGTACTGATTTTTATGAGGGGGTTAAGCCTTAGCAAGTGGGTGTTGTACTCCCTAAATTCATTGCATTTTAAGGATTATGGATTGTGCTAGTTGTGTTTTCTATATTGTTCTCCTTGACCCATTCTTAGTGCTAAAATAGTCAAGTATTATTTTGTTTATGGATTTGGAAGTGTTTTATTCAATTTGAAGCCGTGTTGTGGTCTTATCAAAGTGTGGGGGTTAGATTTGACTAGGGATATTCAACCCTTGAGGGGCATATGCGGATTTTCTTTTGTTGGTGCTTTGTTAGTATTTTTGGTGGTGTAATTATCTCCTGTAGGCACTTTGGCCATTGGGCGATGGGTGGTGTGGGGATATAAGTGGGAATGGGTTTTATAGGGGTTCTCTGTGTGGGATATTGGATATTCTTATTGTGGCTGGGGAGATGACTACTACTTGTGGATTTTTGCTTACTTTTTTTGAAGTTATTCACTTTGGAAGTAAAATGTGGGAATTAAAAATCACCAAAATAATTTTCAAAAATTAACTCTACATGCTAAGAAACCAAGGTTGGCCTCTTCCCAATCAACTTCAGCCTTCAATACATGGAATCATTTTTATAACAAAATTTTTATGTTAGAAAATGTTGGATCAATGATACATGATAAAATGCATTGGCTAACATGCACTACAAAGAAAAACTTGATGACTTATGACCGCATGTACTTACCCCAAACAAATATAAGAATTTATATCAAATGCATGTACCTAAATGAGCATAAAATGTTTTTGACAATGCCTATAGCATATTGATACATATCCTATTCAATTTCAAAAGATCATTGTAGGCCTGAAAAGCATCATGATAGGTCTAAGCACCATTCTTCCCTAAGTTTCATGAAATAGCCTTCTATTATTTTGGACCAAGTTTATATTTGTTGGTGAGGTAACTAGTATAATGGACAAGTGACATATGAAATGTATGGCATTTTTCTTTTTTAAAATTGATACTTCCATACATGAATTTCTGAAGTGTGGTTTTGGATGATGGAGTGAATAGTTGATAATAGCCTGAATATTTGATGGATCTAGGAAAATGTATTCATAAGATACCACAAAACCAAAATAGGTTGTTACTGTCTATCCAAAAAGTGTTTTTTTCCTTGACTTGAATATGATGCATCCTTAAAGGGAAAAATATAGTGTCGATATGATGCATATGTTCATCCCACTTATTTCTAAAAATTAAAAGGGCATCCAAAGATATGATAATAAAAGACCCTAAGTGTGGAAGAAAATGTCATCAATAAATCTCATGAAGGTGGCTAGGGAATTAGTGAGCCAAAATGGAACCCTTAATGATTTATAAAACTCAAAATTATTGAATGATATATTCTAGGAGTCACATGCTAACATATGGACTTGATGATAGCCTGTTATGAGATCCAATTTGGTGAAATATTTAAGTTACTAAAGTTGGTCTAGTAGTTTATCATTAATCTGAGGAAGAGGATATCATTCTTTTATAACAATTTTATTGAGGGATCTATAGTTTATCATGAGACACCATTCGTACTACTATTTTTTTGGAATAATGAAGGTTGGGGGTCTGCAGGGGTCATTCTAGATATCTGAATTTTAGAAGATGATACATCAATGCTAAGGTTTTTTTGTTGTTGTTTTCTAACCTTCGTATACGGTGAGCACCCGTATTGCAGCAATAATACTGCAACTCCTAGGGATTCCTACTTTACTTTTATCAACTCGATAGTTCGTAACAAACGTGGAAGCAACGGTGTTGTATGCACAAGTACTAGTTCTTACTGCAGGCTGTCACTTGGTCAGCTAGCGCAAGATCACTAGGAGCTCAAGTAAACCTCTATGATTTCTAGAAGAATCTTTATGTGTGATGAAAGAAATGAAAGTTCACTCTACAGAGGCTACTCTATTTGCAGAAAGGGAAAGAAGGCAGAAATTTAAAGTAAACCTAGAAAACCCTAATTAACCAACTAACCCTACTTTTGCCAAAAGAGAGATGAAAAACCATAAAATGAATGCCATTACCTACTTAGGAAGTAAGCAACATCTATTCAATCTATTTCTAGAAGGAAATGAGAAAAAAAAACATCTTTTTGGGTTTTTATGTATTTTATGTGAAATCGTCATGCATGTAATTTATTTGTTTGTGGATGTGGCAGCGATTAGGTGGCGATGGAGGGCGACTTTGGAGTTTGCAGAGTTGTAAGAAGGTATGGATGGGTCCTAGGAGGCCTCTGGTAACCTTCTGGAGGCTTTCCTTGCAATCAGACTTCAAAAAGTCACCTACAGGAATTTCTACAGGAGGCTGCAGGGGATCTACAAGAGGTCTACAGGAGGATCTACAGGAGGATGCTGAGAGCTATTTTAGGGGTTATGAAGGTGAGAAAATGGTTGGAAAGGGTAGATGAGGGATAGAAGGGTGTGTTAAGGTGTCTGAGGTTCATTAGGGAGGATTAGGAAAGAGAGAGGTGGTTGGATTTGTTCAAGGAAAGGGAGGAAAGTTTATGAGAAAAGTGCAGAAAATTAGGGCAGATTTATGGGGGTTGTGAATGACCTGTGGAACATGTAGCAAAGAGAGATGGTGATGATTTATTTATTGACTTATTATGATCATAGATGTACTGCAAGAGAGCTACAAATCAAACACTGAAAACTGAGCAAGCAAAGAAACTATTTGCACCAAAAATAGGACTGTATCTTATGTTAACCTAAATTCTGATCTAGGAAAATAAAATCTGAACAATGCTATATGGAAAGGAAAGCATGAATGGAGATTTATTTTAGAAACAGAAATGAGCATGACAAAATAGATCTAAAGCAAAGAATTAACCTCTAAATCAAACTACAACACTAGAAATTGCATGGAGAAGGAAAATCTATGTTTTTGTGGTAGCAAGCGGGTCTTGACGTCAATTCATGGTCCCAAAGGGAGAAAAGGAGGTCAAATCTTTGTTTACAACCCTTTTTTATATTTATCTTATCACTATTTAACCTACTTCAGCAAATTGAAATGGAAACAGCTATGTAAATCACCAGAAACAACCTATTCTAACCAAGGAAGAAATCTATCTAACAACAACTAATTCATAAACTACAACAAAACATATAAATATGAAACAAGACGTGTTTATGCAGCTTGGGTTGGGCCCTAACCCAAGAGTTTTAGCCCTCTGAGGTAACTCAGTGCTGGCTCAAAAAATATTTCATCTTCATTATCAAAATAATAGTCACATTACATGAAATTGTCCACAAAAGTAAGCTCGAAATGAGCTAAGAAAAAGTTGCAACAAAAGTGCGAAAATTTGACTAACATCCAACCAAACTATTGAGGCCCTAGGCCTCTCTATTTATAAAACTAGAGCTCCAAACAGCTCTCCAAAAATCATGGAGGCTTGGCTCCCATGACTTGGGATAGACAACAATTAACCTTCACTTGCTCGACTGCCCCTTTGATGCATTGATGTGGCTACTTGTGCTCTGAGCTTTTTGAAGGAGGATTCGAAGTAGGGAGTCACAAATGAGGGGGACATCCTCCTAAAAATCCTCTCCCTTGTCTTCCTCGAATATTGGCTACCAAATTCTCATTAAACCTTTGACTTTGTCTCAAAATTGACCAAAAATCTACATAAAGCACGCATTAGACTTCATGGCATAATGACTAACCCAACTCACTGTATTAGCATAAATATAATAAAAAACATGTAATAAAATAATGAGAATGGTGGATTAAGCTAAGTTAGGAGGAAAAATGAGCCCATATAATTACCCATTTATGGCGCTCATCATCACCCCCTACTGAATGTGCCGCTCATCCTCTGAGCAACTAGTCGATGTCCTCATCTTTGATGGCCCTGATAGTCTCCCTGACATCCCATGGTTCTGATGTGAGATCCTCTTCCTTATCATGGAATCCTGCCTTTCTGTTCACCTCTTCCCACTGTTGTCACTCTTCTTCCTCTTTTGTGCCCTCTAACAGTCCTAGCAGCAGTGGGGGACTCAGTTTGAGGCCAATCCAATTGACTCTCAAAATCTGCATAGAGTGCTTGTACAGTGGCACCCTCCTCAATGCTTCTTTCATCCTGGTTGGGGAATGATACTCCTTGACCTGCAAGCTATGTGGCTATGTATTCCACCTCCTCATACAGGCATGAATGTATTCATCTCCAAGTAATCTTTCCATGTCCTCAAAATGTGCAATAGTCTGAGCCTAATCATTGATATACTTAGGGGCACTTTGAGGATCATTTGCAAGTAGCTAGTGGGTGCTAATGAGAGCCATAGGGTCTGATGGCTCTGCTCTAATCATTAGGGGTTTATTTTGTTCTTTTGCCATCAACTTCTTGATTTCTTTTTCCCTTTTCTCCTCATGATTCATCCATGATACCATGGCCATCGTCTGCAAGTCCCCTAGCCTAGCATTGGGATCCCATAGGTTCATATCAGTTAGGGTCATGTTATGTAAATATAACTCTGCTATCTTTGCTTTGTCTTCTGCTGAACTGTGGTCACATAGGTCCATGAATTGTCTATAATTCTGAAAAGGCATGGTGCCTCTCTGTGCCAGAGTCTTGATCTGAAACTGTAACTACTGGTCTTTGAGGTATACTCCATATGATTTTCCTGGTGTCCTGCATTGTAGCGCCTCCATAGACCAGTTGGCCATGCATGCCAACTATCTTTCCCTTTCTTGCAGCTGTTTTCTTAACATATCATTTTCTACTTCCAAGTGAGATCTTCTGATTGCTTCTGTATGTCTTACAGTGGCCAACTCTCTACCCATTTCTCTAAGCTTGCTCTCCATGTGGCCAATGTATTCCACCCCTTTGGACTTGGTGATCTACATCCATCTATGACTCCTTATCCTTTCTTTTTCCAGTTCAAAGAAAGGTGGGACTGCAAATTTCTGTGGAATAATTTTTCCTCCTTCAAGAAGGTTGTAATAAGAGCCCAAACTAGGCTGGGGGTTAGGTTCTTGTGTCTCTGTTGTTTCATCCTTCCCCTTGGTCTGCTCTTCTACCCTTTTCTCAAGTTTCTCAGTCTCCTGTAGCTTTGTTAGGGTCTCCTGTAGAGTAGTTTGTGCCTCCTGTAGGACTATTTTTGAGTCTTGTCATTTTATTCTTTCCTTCCAAATGGAAGATCTAGGACTTCCTCTTTCATAAGTGATGGGGGTTTTTGGAGGGAGATTCTTCCCCTTTGATAGTGGGTGGATCTTTTATTACAATACGCACTATTGAAGATGGTTGTGGCTTTTCCATTTTTATTCTTGTGCTTTTTCGAGCCCTGAAATACATTGATGGTTGTCTTTCCCTATTTTGCTTGCGTTTAACTGGGGTGCTGAGGGTAGCAAGAATAGTTTTTGCCTCAATTTCTAGCGTCTCAAGAGACACTCCTGTCTTCTTTGCCCCATTTTCCTCTTCTTTTGTCATCTCTGCCTCTGCTAGCTTTGTTTCCTCTAGCTCTGTTTTAGTTTCCTTCTCATCTTGTTTAGTTTCTTCCTTCGTTGTTTTAGTCTTTTTCTTCTTTGTTTTAGTCTTTGTCTTCTCTGTTTTATTCTCTTCCTTCTCTGTTTTGGTTTCTTCCTTCTATGTTTTGGTTTTCTCCTCATCTTCCCCTTTTTTTCTTTTCCCCCTCACTTTCAGAAGCACTGAAGTCATATGTGAGGGCCTTTATATCATCTTCTCCTGTCATATTTCTGAAGATTTCCCAAGCTATGGGGATTGTGAAGGTGTGGAGGGATTCTTCCACCAACAATTTAATTAGTCCATGGTAAGCCAATTGATCTGTACCTCCTGCCTTCAATTTAATGTTGGACTCTATAAGGGATTGTAGGAGAAAATAGGGAATGCCGAGTTTTTGAGGTGTGGGAGTGTCCATGCCAAATCTCAGCTCATGAAGAAGTCTAAAATGGTAGCCATAAACTATGTTATACCTCCCTTCACATGAAATGTACTTGATGATTTGATAACTGACCTCATCCCAAGGGTAAGGTATGCTTGTTCTTCTAATGCCATTTTTGCTTCTACAGGATGTTGATCTGGTTGGAAGAAGGTTTTCTTGGCAACTTGACCTAGTGGCTTTTCATCTTTGCTCCAAGGTATTCCAAGTGAAAGAATGGTAACCCTACTGATAAATTCTGGGGTGATTTCCATGGTGAGACCTCTGAAAGTAACAGTGGCATGGGTCTTTGAGTGGGTTACCAAAGAAAGGGCAAACTCCTGAGCCACTTCTTCATCAAACCCTCTAAATTTTTTGAAAAATGACATCCAATTTGCTCTGGTGAAAATGGCTACTACCTTGGGATGTTCATGGAGTCCGACTAAATTTATGGGTTCCTTCCTCATGAATCCCCCTGTAATTTTTCTTGCTCCCTTTTGGAACTCCCCGGGTGGAGAAGGAGACAAGAATTTTTGCAAAAACAGGAAATAGTGAAAAACTGTGTTTTTTTTTTAAGAAATAGGCATATTTTTTAAATGAAATTCCTCTTCTTTTTCAGGCTTAATTCTCCCTTAAAATTGCATTACTCCTTGTACATATGAATATCCAAGGTGGATTTGCACAAAGCCTACCTCTTCAAGTTCGAATTTGAGCGAAAACCACGTGTTTTCTCCTGTAAAACTGTTTACTGCCCCTCCTGTAGAAATGGTTGTAGGTCCTCCTGTAGAACCTGTTACTACTCCTGTAGAACCTGATAATGCTTCTGTAGAATTTCGATAGGAGGAGGAGGACTGAAAACGATAGAGAATGATGGTTTCAAGGCTATGGAGGTGGTATGGAGCTTGCTGCAGCTACGGGGACGATGATGAAATGGAAGCAAAGGTGGTGGAGGAGTTCGAATTGGATTACTAATGTCTATTTTGAGATATTTCCAGCGTTGATGTGAGTTGGAAAAAATGGTATGATGCCATTATTCAAACCATTGGTCCCCACTACTGTGTCATCATGACTCCTCATGACTTCTTCCTGCAATCACTTCCCATCATTTGCATCGGAGTTTATACACCCACCACTACCTGTCTTTTGGATTTTATGTGAGTTGACTAGGTGCACGTGTGGTGCGATCTCCGGATGAGTGCAGTCAAACTGGATGTGGGTGGCTAGTTAACTGGCCACCTTTCTGGTTTAACCCTAACCATCTCATTTGTTCATGCAATTTTTGAATTATACATATGCAATAGTGGAGAGGGTTAGACACTTACCTGCAGGTCGAATGTTCGTGTTGCTTGGTTCTGTTGCTGCTGCATGCTTGGATTTCAGTGATGCATGCATGTATCCTTTCTACTATTATGCTTTTTTCTACTTGATATGTGGCTTGTTTGTTTTTACAGGTACCCTTTAGCTGAATCTTTCTTCGGACATCCTTTGCATTCTTATGGCTGCACCTATTTTGCTCTTGGAGCTTGGTTT
>APFE030245191.1:89377-120901 GCA_000404065.3 Pinus taeda
TTGCCTTTGAAATCTTTATACCTTGAGTCATAGAGTAGTGCCCAATCTTCTTCTTGGAATTTCTTCTCATTGATAATTTTTTCATGCCATATCTTCCTTTGAAGCTAGACTACCTCTGTGTGGAGAAGGGCCTGCAATATTTGTTCATCCAATCCATTAAGCTGGAGTAACCTTTCCCTTTGTGCATCGCTGAGGTTTAGGTCTAGCTGAGCTTCCATCCTTAGTGTACTGTATTCAAATTCTATTGAAAGCAAAGCCTTCTTCACATAGACCAGTTCATAAGGTGTGAACCCAGTGGTGGTCTTCCATGTGGTGTTGTAGGCCCAGGTGGCCTCAACCAATCTATCTGCCCAATCGTTTTTGTTGCTGCTCACTACCTTGGTCAGGATTCCTTCCAAAGCTCTGTTAGTGACTTCCACCTGCCCATTGCCTTGTGGATGGTAATGGGTGGAAGTCCTGTGCTTGATTTTATGATGTGTGAGCAGATCTTCAATCAAATTGGAAGCAAACTGACTGCTTTGATCTGTAACCAGTTCTCCGGGATACCCGAAATGTAGAATAAGTTTTCTCTTAAAAACTCAGCTACTTTTTCTTCTGTTGCTACCTTGATTGCCTTTGTCTCTACCCATTTTGTTAGATAATCAGTGAACACAATGATATATTGCTTTTGTTTTGAAGGAGGGTTTATAGGACCCACAAAGTCCATGCCCCACTTCTCAAATGGTTCAAAAGTCACTTGAGGTTGCATGGGCATCTCATCCTTTGGAGTAGGTTTCCCCATCCTTTGGCACCAATCACATTGGTTGGTATATCTCCTCACATCTTTATGAAGAGTGGGCCAATAGTAACCTACTAGCAATATTTTGAAGGCAGTCTAGTCCTCTTTGCTGCGAAATGGCCTCCACAAGGCCCGTCATGACAGGTCAGGAGAATGTCAAAAACTTCCTCCTCCTTGACACATCTTCTCAAGATCTGATCTGGGCCAAATTTGAAGAGATTGCCCCCAATCCAGGTGAAAGGGGCGCTTTTCCTCATGATCTTGCTCTTTTCTTTTGAGGATAGGTATGGTGGGAACTATGCTAAAACCAAGTAATTTTCTATATCAACAAACCATGGAGAGACTACTGAGATAGAAAATAGATGCTCATCTGGCATTTGATCATCCACCATTCCTTCCTCACTTGCAGACAGATTTACTCTGGACAAAAAGTCAACAACAACATTTTCTTTACCACGCTTATCAACAATGGTTAAATCAAACTGCTGCAATAAAAGCAGCCACCTAATAATGCGAGCATTTACATCTGGTTTGTAACTTTATTAAATACCTAATTGCAGCATGATCAGTGTGTACAAAGGTTTGATAGCCTATAATGTAACGTCTGAATTTATTTAATGAGTGCATTACAGCTAGGAGTTCCTTCTCGGTTACCATGCAGTTTATCTCTGCCTTTGACAAATTTTTACTTATAAATTATATGGCATAAGGTAACATTTCATCAACTTTCCCTAAGGCTACTCCTATTTCTTTGTTCAAGGAATTTGTGTGAATGTGGAAATGTAGGGCTCAATTTGGACCTCTCAAAATTAGGGCAGTCACAAGTTTTCTTTTCAAGGTATTTAGGGCTTCTTGACAGGTTTCAGTCCATATGAACTCGACATCTTTTCCCAATAGACCAAACAACAGAGAGGCTAACTTATTGAAATCTTTTATGAATCATCTGTAATATCCTGCTAATCCTAGGAAACTTCAGACATCTCTCACCTTTTAAGGAGGTGGGACACTTTGGATGATGGCAATCTTTTTGGGGTCCACCTACAATCCTTGTTGAGATATTGCATGACCTAGCACGGTCCCCTCAGTCATCAAGAATTCACATTTTTCCAGACTGAGGGACAGGTTCATTTCAATACACTTGTCCAAAACTTTTCCCAGGTTAGATAAAGCTTCCTGGAAGTTATAACCATAAGGGGTGAAATCATCCATATATATTTCCACTGCATCATGAACCAGTTCAGAGAATATACTCAATAATGCTCTCTAGAAAGTGGTGGGAGCATTGCACAAACTAAAAGGAAGGATCCGATATGCAAAGGTACCCTAAGGACAAGTGAAGGTGGTCTTATCTTGGTCTTATAGGCTGATTTGAATCCGACTGTACCCGCTAAACCCATCTAGGAAGGAGAAAAAAAAATTCCCTGCCAGACCACCTAACACGATCTATGAAAGGCAAAGGAAAATGGTCCTTTTTAGTGGCCTTGTTCAGTTCTCGATAATCGACACAGATCCTCCACTCACCATTTTTCTTTGGCACTAGCACCAAAGGAGAGAAATGTTCACTGTCAGAGATGGGGTAGATGAATCCTACATCCAATAACTTTTGCAATTCTTCCTTGACAATGTCTTTAAGGGCCGGATTCATCCTCCTTTGAGGTTGCCTGACTAGTTTGCAATCTTCATTAATGTAAATGTGATGAGTACAAACTAAAAGTTGCACTCCCTTCATCTCCTTATAGCTCCAAGCAAAGGCATCTAAATGTTTTCTCAATAAGCTACATAGTTCCTTCTCTTCGGAGGTGGATAGGGATGAGTTGATTTTCAAGGTTCTTTCTGGGCCGAACTCTATATTATTAACACGGAGAGAGGTTAGGTCAGCCCCACAAAGATTAGTTAAGGGATTGTCTTGGGTTTCTTTCACTAGATCTTCTAATGCCAAAATACTGGGGGCTGGATTCTGAATTAAATTTTGAATGATATCATCCTCATCTTGCAATTTCCCCCCCATGGCAGTTTCTACTGCACATAATTCTATAGAATAGACTTCATCCTCATCCTCCTCTTCCAACCAGAGAGGTAGATCATGTTCTTGCAGGGGTTGGGCTGGAGGGTATAGGATTATTTGTTTGGACATATGCCCATTCTTGATTGTCATGTTCCCAGCTCGACAGTTGATGTAGGCATCTGTAGTAGCCAACCAGAGTCTCCCCAAGATGAGAGGATACCCAGTGAGCTTTGCCTTCGACTAGAGAACTAGGAAATCGACAGGGTACTCCCAAGAATCAATGGATACCATCACATCCTTCACAATCCCTTCAGGGGTCGCGGTGGAGCGGTCTGATAGCTGTAGTACTGTCGTGGTCTTTCTCAAGGAACCCTGGAGGTTGAGTTTGAGCATGGTGCCCTTTGTCATCACATTAATGGTAGCTCCCAAATCAATCAAGGTATGTGGGATCATGGTGCCATTGATGTGGACATCAACTACTGAGCTTCCAGGGTCTAGATAACTTGGACAAATTACCTGCCCCAACATTAGGTCAAACAATTGTCCTATGACATTGATGGTTGTAGCATCTCTCTTGCGCCTGCCTGGATGCCTGAAACACTTCTCTTTGATCATCTTATTGTATATAGGCACATCCTTTATGGCTTGGAGAAGTGGTATCTTTACACATAATTGTTTCAATTCTCCCAGAAGTTCAGTTTCTTCTGGGGTGGGCTGTGTTGTCCCAGATAATCTCTCAGGAAATGGTGGAATTGCTTTCGGTTCACTTTCCTCTTTATCTTCCTCAACCCCCTGAGGGGGAGGCTAGCTATCTGGGAGAACCTTCCCAGATCGTAGGTTAATCTCTTGAATCACCACAGCATAGGTTGGGAATGATGGTTCCCCACTATATACTTGCTAAGCTTGTCTATTGTTTGGGTTTGGGTTCAGTTGAGCAGGAATTTGGGGTTGCCTTGGTGGAGCAAGAGGCAATGGTTGTGGTTGAGTAGGTGGTGGAGGAAAAAGAGCAGGAGGAAATTTGTACTGGGGCCTCCACCCCTAATGAGATGCATTCCACTAAGTTTGTGGCTGATCATAGGAGAGAAATGAATGAGCAGCTGGTTAGGCATGATATTGAGATGGATATGACTAAGGAGGAGGTGTGGACCAAGAAGGATGAGCAGGGAGAACCCAAGAAGGTATGGAAGTGGCTTGATTGGGGTTGTAGTATGCCTGAGATGTCCCTTGCGTTTCCTCTTGGTATGGTATAGGTCCATGCGGTCTCCTTTGGTTCATGAAATAGAGTGGTTCAGTGGCTCCTTTGCCCCCTTGGTATACAGCTTTAAGTCCGAGCAAGGAAGGGCACTTATCTATAGAATGATATTCTTCACCGACTGAACACACCTCTATAGAGTTCAAAGGACATTCATTCCTAGGATGCCTTCTGGTCCACCTAGGACAAAAAATGGCCAAAGCCCTCTCTGCTTCCTCTTGTTTCCTTTTGATATGCAAGGTATCCATTTGCATGGCAAAATTCTGCAAAATCTCACTCTTGAATTCTTCCAGCATGTTTCCAAGTTCACCTTTAAGGGATGAACTAGATGAGGAGCTACTGGCTATGGGTTGACTACCCCTACCTCTCTTTTTGGCTACCCTAGAATGGTTCCTAAAAAAATCTTTATGTCTTCATAAGGTAATTGGTAGATGTCTCCCCCAGCCAGTAAATGGAGGATGTCTAGAAGGTCTTTTGGAATTCCTCTGAGCAGGACCAACTTCAGAGATTCGGGGTCAAGTGTGCACCTAGCCCTTTTATAACTAAGCTAGAACCTTTCTTCATAATCTTCCAAGGATTCATCACTTCCCATGGTCATTCGAAATATTTCTTCCTTGGTATCTTTTGACCTACAATAGTCTCGATATTTGTTATTAAAGGTTTGTTGCATTTGAGCCCAAGTTGTGATGTTGCTGCCAGGTAACCCCATGAACTAGCACAATGCTACATCCTTGAGGGTAGAAGGAAACAGTTTCAACTTCTGCTCATCTTCTGCATAGTCATAGGTTCGACAGATGACAGCAAACTAAAACATGAAGGTGTCAGGATCTTCTGTAGTCAATCCATGGAAGGGAGGTAGGGCTAAAGGGCTTACATTCTTCATTTTAGTGTCCCCGTTGGTCTCTCGGATGGGAAACATGCCCTCTACTCTTTCTCCATTCCCCCCTAGCATTTATGTTTTCAGCCATTTTCCCAGGAGGATGTTTTCTTCCTCTTCTTTTCCTATAGGTTCTTCAAATATCTTTGGTTGTTCACCTAAAGGTTCTTATGGACCATTTCCATCAAAGAATAGAGAAGGGTGGCTTTGTGATGTGGTGGGGGTGTTGGGTAAGAATTTCCCTGAATTATCTCTATTCCTACAAGGCATGAAAGGAAATATCTTTTTTGGGTGATTTTTGTTTTTTTTTTGTTTTTATTTTTATTTTTTGTTTGTTTGTTTGTTTGTTTGTTTGTTTTCTTCTTCCTTTTTTGTACCTGCAAAACTGAAATTTATTGAACAAACGACTTGCAACTACTGAAATGAACTTGCTGAAAGGAAATTACAGAATTGAAATGAAAGCAAGGAAATGACTAATCTAGAATGAAAATTGTAGAATTGAAAGGGGTAATCTACTTTTGCTTAAATGGAAATTGCAGAATTGAAAGGGCTAATCTACTTTTGCTGAAATGGAAATTGCATAATTGAAATGAAAGCAAGGAAGTGCAGAAATTGAAAGAAACAACTACTCTACTTTTGCTGAAATGAACTACTTAGCAAAATGTTGCAGTAGAAAATATAAGAAAAGCAGTAATCACAAAATACTCTGACACTTCCCCGGCGCCAAAAAGTGGTGAGCACCAATATTGCAGCAATAGTGTTGCAACTCCTGGGGCTTCCTACTTTACTTTTATCAACCCGGTAGTTCGTAACAAACTTGGAAGCGACGGTGTTGTATGCACAAGTACTAGTTCTTACTGCAGGCTGTCACTTGGTCAGCTGGCACAAGATCACTAGGAGCTCAAGCCAAATTCTATGATTTCCAGAAGAAGCTTTATGTGTGATGAAAGAAAGGAAAGCTCACTCTACAGAAGCTACTCTATTTGCAAAAAAGAAAAGAAGGCTGAAATGTAAAGTAAACCTAGAAAACCCTAATTAACCAACTAACCCTAATTTTGTAGAAAGAGAGATGAAAAACCATAAAATGAATGCCATTACCTACTTAGGAAGTAAACAACATCTATTCAAGCTATTTCTAGAAGGAAATTAGAAAAAAACATATTTTTGGGTTTTTATGTATTTTATGTGAAATCATCATGAATGTAATTTATTTTTTGTGGATGTGGCAGCGATTAGGTGGTTATGGAGGGAGGCTTTGGAGTTTTCAGAGGTGTAGGAAGGTGTGGATGGGTCCTAGGAGGCCTCTGGTAACCTTCTAGAGGCTTTCCTTGCAATCTGACTTCAAAAAGTCACCTACAGAAATTTCTACAGGAGGCTGCAAGGGATCTACAGGAGGATAACGAGAGCTATTTTAGGGGTTCTGAAGGTAGTAAAATGGTTGGAAAGGGTAGCTGAGGGCTAAAAGGATGTGTTAAGGTGTATGGGGTTCATTACGAAGGATCAGGAAAGAGAGAGGTGGTTGGATTTGTTCAAGGAAAGGGAGGAAAGTTTATGAGAAAAGTGCAGAAAATTGGCGAAGATTTATGAGGGTTGTGAATGACCTGTGGAACATGTAGAAAAGAGAGATGGTGATGGCTGATTTATTGACTTATTATGAGCAGAGTTGTACTGCAAGAGAGCTGCAAATCAAACATTGAAAACTGAGCAAGCAAAGAAACTAGCTGCACCAAAAACAGGACTGTATCTCATGTTAACCTAAATTCTGATCTAGGAAAATAAAATGTTGAACAATTCTATATGGAAAGCAAAGCATGAATGGAGATTTATTGTAGAAACAAAAATGAACATGACAAAATAGATCTGAAGCAAAGCATTAACCTCTAAATCAAACTACAACACTAGAAATTGCATGGAGAAGGCAAATCTGTGTTTTGGTGGCAGCAAGTGGGTCTTGACCTCAGCTCATGGTCCCAAAGGGAGGAAAGGAGGTCAAGGCTCTGTTGATGGAACTTTTGTATCTTTCTCTTATCAATATTTAACCTACTTCAACAAACTGAAATGGAAACAACTATGTAATCACAAAAAAAAACATATTGTAACCAAGGAATAAATCTATCTAACAACAACTAATTCATAAACTGCAACAAAACATATAAATACAAAAAAAGAGGTGTTGGGAAGCTTGGGTTGGGCCCTAACCCAAGAGCTTCGGCCCTCTGAGGTAACTCAATGCTGTCTCAGAAAACATTTCATCTTCATTATCAAAATAATAGTCATATTACATGAAATTGTCCACAAAAGTAAGCTCAAATGAGCTGAGCAAAAGTTGCAACAAAAGTGCGAAAATTTGACTAACATCCAACCAAACTACTGAGGCCCTAGGCCTCTCTATTTATACAACTGGAGCTCCAAACATCTCTCCTAAAATCAAGGAGGCTTGGCTCCCAAGACTTGAGATAGACAATAGTTAACCTTCACTTGCTCGGTTTCTCCTTTGATGCATTGATGTGGCTGCTTGTGCTCCAAGCTTTCTAAAGGAGGATTCAAAGTAGGGAGTCATAAATTAGGGGGAAACCCTCCTAAAAATCCTCTCCCTTGTCTTCCTCGAATATTGGCTGCCAAATTCTCATTAAACCTTTGAATTTGTCCCAAAATTGACCAAAAATATGCATAAAGCACACATTAGACTTCATGGCATAATGACTAACCCAACTCACTCTATTAGCATAAATATAATAAAAAAAATTGCAATAAAGTAATGATAATGGTGGATTAAGCTAAGTTAGGAGGCAAAATGAGCCCATATAATTACCCATTTATGGGGCTCATCAATATATATATTTGTGTGTGTGCATGTTTATTATCATTGAATAATGTTTATATCATATATAAAGGCACAGGAAAATGAAGAGAAGTAGTAGTTACTCTTGCATATAAAATGAAAGTAATCAATTGTTATCCAAAAAAAGAGATGGGCCATGACTATAATGTCTGAGGGCTTGATACAAGCACAATGTTTGAACCAAATAATGATGATTTTTCTTTAAATTTGAGAGGTGGTGAGATGTGGAGTTTTTTTCTCTTAATAGCCATCGAGTTTTGTACTATTACCATGTGGCATAAAGAATGGGGAAAATCAATGGCAACCACAAGCCAACACCTTACTCAAAAAATACATCATGCAACCAGTTATGTATCTAGCTTATTTAGTTATTTTATTTCATCTCACCACCATGATACATCGCAAGTTGTGATGCCTATTCCATATCATTCCATTACTCTACTTACGTCAGTTATTAAGGTGGATGTAGAACAAACAAATTTTTGGTTTTGTTTTAGAATGATTTCACCATCAAAATGCTATACTTTGCAGTAAGAAAGCGCAATAGATCATGCAAATTGGATTTAGAAAATTGAAAGATTAAATTATTCACTTATGTGTTTTCAAATTATAGAACATAATCTTCCTTGTAGTCTAATCAGTATTGGACATCAATGCACAACTAGTGAGAGCTCTCATTGGGGAATTAATACGATTTTGATTAAACAATACTTGGAGACAATGAATTATAGAATTGTAATATTATAGAGTGTTGTGACCATTTGTGTAGAGTTTAGTAAGGATTCAAGACACATGGAAGGCTGGAGCACTCAATCTTTTAAAAAAAGTTCCTAGAAATGATGCTTATGCAAATTGTCTTTCATCAAAACTAGACTAGGCCTCACTGAGCCTTGGTGTTTTACTTTGCATTGAATGTTTAAGGATTCACCGTAACCTTGTTGTACATATATCATAGATCATGTATTTAACCCTTGAACCTAAGGTTTTGGGCCCTTTTGTTATCAACGTGTTCCAATTTCTTGGTAATACTTGTGCCAACTCAGTATAGGAGGATCTTTTAGAATATGGGAAGAATTTGAGAGAAGATGGTATCTATGGTAGGTGAGTCATAGTTGAAGAAGAAAATATATCATATGCTTATTAGAATACTAGATGATATAGATAAACCTTTTGAAAAATGAGAAGCTCATCTAGGAAAAATATGTTGGAAAATGGTTTGTACTCAAACCAAAGCTAGATCCTCATCCACCATCAGTTGGTTATAAAAAATGGGATGTTGTATATATCAACCAAGCTTACATTGTAATTTATTTTGAAAATATATTGATATTATCTATTACCCCTAGCTTTGGTATGCACAGTGATGAGGAACATGACCTAGATCACATCTCAGTGGTTGTTGAAACATTGGCCATAGTTTTATGTTTTGTAAATAATGATCCATAATATTTTCCACGTGCCAAGGAAATTACACCATTAAGGTTTCAAGATTGTGATATTTCAGATACTTGGTTAGTTTTCCTTCTTTTATTGAAAATTGGCACATTTTCAAGACAAATATATAAAGAGAAAAATGAAATGGGAATAACCCTTGTAAAATTTCTTCCATGCGTGCAATGTGAATATAGCATTGCATAGGTGAAAAGTGAAAAAAAATTCTCACATTAATGACATTAGTGAAGGATACCTAACAATTCAACTCAACATAAGTTTTTCCAAATTATTTTAACAATATTTTGGAGACATTAAAAGTTTCAAGTATAACCCTCACTAATGTGTATAAGGATGATGAAAAATACACAAAAAGTACAATTCACACCATTCATGGGCACACTGAAGGAGATAAGACAAGCCTTTTGCAATCTAGAAGAAGCAATAAATTGACCATGTTGAGTTTTATGTCCATGAGATATTTTTTGGGTCTATTTTAGATGTTGCAATGAGAAAAATAATTTCATTTGACAAGGAAAATACAAAATGATCTGAAAAATCTATGCTACGAGATGAAACATTTCTTTAAAAATGGAGTTGTATAACACTACTTTCCTATGCCCTATATGTCAAATCCTCAAAAACAAGTTTATGAACAAAATTGTTTCTTCTCAAACGATAGCTAATTAATACTATTAAGAATACCAAGGATGCAAGCTAAGGAAATATTGTTTGGTCCAACAAAATTTGCAGTAACCCTTTTATGGACAAATATGGCATGTGGCAAAAGAATCCCATGTATATGTTATTAAAGCGGGATTTTCATGGGTGGAATTGTAGAAAGAAGGCCATTGTAGCAAAAAGATTATATTTCTAGAAATGCAGTTAATCACAATCATTCAAGTCATTTTAAAAAATAATAGTAGTATTCTTGTTGCTGAGAAGGGTCTTGCAAGTGACATGTTGTAGTGACCCAATTTATGATCAACAAAATAGAATTAGGAAGGCCTCTCTTTATAAGCCATGCATACACATCAAGAGTGGCTATAAATAGAAAGCTTCACAGAAATTGCAAGGCCATTTCTATAATGAAATACTAGAAATTTGTGGAGTTCATAAATTCATCACTAGTGACCATGATGGAAACAAAAGATGGATCAAATAGAGGAAATGGCCTGTATGAAGACAAAGGCATCTAATGATACCTAGAGTTGTAAGGAACAAAATGATATTAGCTCATATTTAGTGCTCAAACCTCGAAGAGAGATTGTCTATTTGTAGATATATGTATAAGAGTTAAAGTAATATGCATGTATCTACATTATATAATGACATGGACTTAACACATGCTTGTCTTATTTATTTTCCCACCATGAACATGCCAAAAGTAATACTATTGAGGAGAAAAATTTTGAGCAGTTGCAAAAAGAGAAGATATTACTTCTAGAAATGTCAATAATCTTTATATATATTGAATCTCTAAATAATGTCATAACATACAATGACATAAATCTAGTGTTATATCACCTCAATTGGTGTCATCAATTCTAAACACTTCTCCAAACTTCACTGCTTTCTCTTCTTGTCAAATTAATATCTACACGAGATCATAAGGTTGCAATTCACTCAAAATTGCCATTTCAATTCAGGTATTGTAAAACCTTGAATTAGTAGGTACCTAAATTTACAAATTAAATTTCCTCCTAGCACAAGGAAGTTCACAAAGCTTCCAATTTATTAGATACAAAAGTTACTTGTTGCATAATATAAAATTATAAATGATTTTAATGCTTGTAGTATTTCTGTTGATGGTAATAACTAAATATAAATTGAACATGTAACCAATGGGAAACACCACAAGATCACAAATACATGTGTCCTTCATCTTTCTACTCATAATATCAACCTTATTTCATCACTTCTGAATAGCTAGTGACAAATAAAAACAAATAATAAACCTTTGAATTACCATTTCTCATATATTATTCCATTTGTGCTAGTATGTTCTTGCCAATTTGAAGGACTTAGTAAGTTGGAATTACCAGATTGTACACCAAATCCTTTTAAAATACAAAAGAAACGTTGAGTCAATTCAAATATTTACCACTCATATGACTACCAATACATTAACTAGTGCAATGTATTATGCATAAGTGAAAAGTCATCAAATTGAAAGTAACTTACCTTGAACAACTCTGACAATTAAACTAGCCATATTTCTTGCCATACTCAAGTGTAGTAATATTTTTCTTCAAATTTTATTGACACAAATATTAGTCAAGACAAGATATGACATGTATTGAGATTCCACCGATATCTTTTCAAAAAGGTAGAAAACTTGGCACTTTTGAACAGGGTGTTTGTTCTGATCCAAGTATAGTTTATTTACCCTTAACACCTCAGGCAGGCCCCTTTACACCCTATTTTGGATTAGGACTGGCAACGTTTTATGTTTTATTTCCTTTCGCACCAAGACTATAAGAAATAAATTCCAAAGAAGTATTTTTATCTAAATATAGCCAAAAAAATATTTTAGATCATAGCATATCATGCAAATGTCACTTTTCAAAGACAATTAACCATTGTGTTACCCACTTCAAAATAAGTCAAGAAGTTCAAAACACCAATGAGAATCGTCAACCCACTCATCTACTTATTATCTTTCTTATATGCTCCTGCAAGGATCAAACTTTCCCAATACTCTCGAGATGCAACATTTTTTGCTTCCCATATAAATGAATATTTTCCAAAAGAAAAAATGCTAGGGAATTGGTGTTTAGATAAAGAGTCATAGTTATGCAAAGATTGTAGAAGGATTGAGGATCCTACAAGGAATTGTTTGGAGAGGCCGAAATGCCTTTATAACTTCATACCTAGGCTATTAATCAAGAGAAGACACCTTGTAGTAGGATCTAAACTACTAGATGGAGAAGCATTTTTCTCAAGGTCTATTTAGTGATTGTGAAAAGCCCTAGTTGGAGGACCAAAAGTCTTCAATAGTATCAAGATTTATTGAATTAGGGCTTCTGAGATCCATATCAAGTTTTTGAGACATATTTTCGATGATAATCACATTAAAATTCATTTGTCGACACGTTTCGAACCAGAAAGTGTGGTTCATTGTCAGGACAAGATTAAGAATCAGATCATTGCAACCAGTTAAATAGAGAGATCGATCATTCGAACGACTAGAAAGAAACGACTAATTTTTTCCAAAGGAAATTGCTACAATTGACTGGACCAAGAGATAAGGGAAATTTAATTAATTAATATTAATTTTGTTTATTAAATTGATTGATTTTCATTTAAATATATTATGCTTAACTTAAAATTCCTTCACTATGGTTATATATAAACCTAAATGAAACTTTAAAATATATATTAGTAAAAATTTTATGTACTTAATTTAAAGAAATAAACCTAATCAATAATTATTAGGGAAATTTATATTATCTTTTTAATTTAAAATTAATAAAATATATATAACTTTTTTAAACTATCATAGGAATTACTATGGGTTAAATTAATATTAAAAATTAATGTTAATTAATTATGTTTATTAGTTTATTAAATTTATTTATATATATGTAACTAATATATATTATCTCTCTTTTTAATTTAAGACAATATAAATAAATAAAAACATATTAAAACTATTTATAGGAAATATTATATGATTAAATTAATGTTTATTAATTAATCAATTAATTAGCTATTTTTGTTTATTAAATGTATATGTAATTAAATAATATTAGGATTAAAAATAAGTGTTATTAATTTTAATATATAAGAAGTAGTTAAGACATATTGATGAAAAATAAAGAAATAAGATAAAGGAAAACTTTAGTGGAAGCATCAAGATTTGACATGTTAAAGTAGTCCTTAAGACAATGAAAAAGTTAGCTTGAAGAGGATGGAAGACTGAATTTGGCCAAGATAGGATGAGCTAGAAGAAAGGAGTTGTTTTGTGCTAAGATTTGTGTGGCTTGTCTTCCTTAGAAAGACTAAATAGGTAGTAGACCTATAGTGACTAGGTCAAGCTTCTGAAGTTACTATTAGGAGGGTCGAATAGGCTTAAATAGGGTCTTGAAGAAGTCTCTTTGGGCAACAAGTTACATATTCTAATAGAAGGAATAAGGCCATAGATTTATGAAGGTTTGTCCTTAGATGAAGGGCTGATGTAGGAAACTAATGCGCCCTAACCAGTGATCATGGAAGACAGTTTTGTGATCCTTGAGGTATGTATATTTTTTTATAAAGGTTCTACATAAAGTAACGAGTTAAGGTTTTTGTTGCATGTTTTGAACCTAGGGTTTGTAGATTTCATATAGTCAAAAGTTTTTGGCATCTAGGGACTAAAAACCATAGATGGAACTTAAAGAAGAAAAACCTTAGTGATAAACCCTAATATGTTTGTTCCCTCATAGAAACATTAGCATTCAACATCTAGGGTTTGAATAATCTAGAACATGGTAAAGGTGGAATTGGTTGAAATCTAGGGTTTGACATCAAAACCCTAGGCCTGATGTTTCATAAAAAAGGATCAAGGAATTTAGGGTTTGTACTGAAGAACCGTAGTATTCTACCTTCAAGGAAAACCATGGAAACCATAGATTGACTGGACTGACATCATGCTATTGTATCTTTATACTTTTCTTGTTTTGCTTGCTACTAAATATTGCAAGTGAAATTAAGATGAGAAGGAGGAAAGAAGTAAATCAACTATCATGCTTGATGATGCCTCCTTGGAAATGATGAGAATGATCGAGGGAGGCAACTATAAGGACCATGAAGAAACAAATTCTAACAAGGTCATTAAAAGAGTAATGATGTATCATTATGTAGTTTTGGCATGGCATCATAGATAAAAGCAGGTGATAGCAACATATTTAAAGTTTACTTGTTTGAATTACTTGAAATCATCTAACCCTTTAAGAATGAAAATCTTGGGGACCATTTTACTTAAGTGTTCATCCATAGATTGTCTAAAATTATGTTAGAGGAAGACGATTTGATAAGATGGATCATAATGATCCTATAAGGGTCATCATCTTAAAATACTCTTGGAAGAAGCATTATGAAAATATTAGTATGTATTCCATATTTTATGGAAACAATACTGTAAAAAGGATGAAGGAATGAAGTTGGTAAAGTTGAAAGCTCATTGTTGAACACATTTAGCTTGATGATTGTGTGAAAGATTAAGAATGCATGTTTGAAATAATTTTTGGTTTGGATTCATATAATCCTCGAAGAAAACTTAGTCATAAGTTATGCATAGTGAATATTGCATTTAGTTATATGATGCCTAAGAGGATGAGTTTTAATTACTCTAAATGGATAAGAATATTAAAGACTTTCTCAACTAGAATATGTATATCATATATATATATATATATTAGTGATCAACATATAGTATGAAAATGGTAACTTGGTAATCAATTTTGTTCCTTGGCACTCTAATTGCTTGAAGGAAGAATCGTATGGGGATGGACCTTAAATATGTTGATGATGAGAAAGTTGTCACAATGAGGTAAATCATATTTTAACAGTTATTCTTCGTTATGTTGTTAACATATTGTTTTTCTACCTCGAAGAATGTTTCAAGATGGTAGTTAAGACAAGTTCAAATGTACGGAATGTATGGAGAGTGTTAAGGAAAGCTAAATATCTTATACTTGAAAACTATGAAGTCAAGATGTGTTCATCTTGGGATTGAAAGGTAGTAGTGCAAGAATGTAACCTAAAGGTCAAAGGAGATCAATTTCTTAATAAATCTATGATCATTTGGAAACATGGGAAGGTTCAATGTAATGCCTTCATTAAAATTGCAAAGTTGAAAGTGATGTATAGAATTAATGACCTATAATCTATCACAAGATTGAACAAGATGGTTCCATGATACCTTGAGAGGAAGAAAGCTTTATACGATGAGATGAAAATAAATGAGGGAGCCAAGTAGCTATGAAGAACTGACAATTGATACTCTTATAAAGAGAAGCTATAAATCTTGTGGATATGACTTCCCAATTAGAAAGGAAGTGAAGAATCACCAATAGATTTGAGGGGGACTAAAGGATTCTACTTGAATAGGAGCAAGGATCTATTCTTAAGTTAAAAAAGAGAATAGGGATATCCTCTTTTGTTGAGATAGAGTGATGTTGGACATCACATGTGAATGCTCTACTTCATATGTCATGAACTTAACCAGGACTAACAATCGTAAGTCTAAGTGAAGGCCTTGGAAAGAGAATCATAGAGGATTGTATAAGAATCTATGGTTTCCTTGAGGATAAAACATCCAATGAATTAAAGGCATTGACACTCTTTGAGGACATGGAAGGTATCCAAGATAAGAGTGGGTGAAGAGGATTAATATTCTTTGAGGATTCAGGTCCAAGAATCCAAGTTAAGAATAGTCCTAAAAGGACATATTTTGTGGGCATATGGATGGGGTATGTGCCTTGTAGAGGTATTGTGGCATCATACGTAAATCCCCCTACTATAATGATCTTGAATTAAGTAGAGCTTGTCAAGTTAGACCTCAAAGTCGGTGTTAGTTGATCATAATGTTGATGCTTACAATTAGCTTATCAATTTGTCTCTTCTTATGAGAAATTTTCAAAGGGAGTCTTGTTCTTAATTTATGAATACTTCCCTAGATAAGAGGGAGTGTTGAAGAATGTATTTAGTTTTCATATTCACAATTGTGATTTGACTCATCTAATGATGTAAACTTTATTTGGAGAGGGAAAATGATGTAAACAATTAAAAAGAAAATCATTTTTGGAGCATGGGTTTCATGCTCAAGTCATTTGGCCATTAGGTCAATCATCCAATGAATTTTCCTAGGGTTTTTCATGAGTCAAGAGACATTTACACTTTGTAAAATACCCTTTTGGTCACTTGCATCAAGAAAAATATAATTTATTTTGCATTTGGAAGTGTCTAGAGGGGCCCCGAAAACAAGTCGGACAACCAGCTAAAGTCAATCTAGAGTGGGCTTAAAAAGGCAATTTGAAGGCTATATAAAGGAGGAATGGCGACCTCCCTAGAAACATATCAAGCATCAAGTTTGGGTTTGATAGGAAATTACAAAGGAGGTTTGAAAAATCCTAGAAAATAAGGAGAAGGCCAACGAAGGAACGAAGAAGCTTTAGAAGAAATTAAAGGTCTGAAATCTGTCCCTTGTTGACCACACGTGTGAGTGCCCTATGGTTTCTAAGGTCTTAAATTTTAGAGAAAGTTGTAGACTGGTTAGGTAAGTACGGAAGTATGGAAGATGTTTCTTCGCTATCCTTGGAAGAGCCTTGTCTTTTTTTGTAGAGAAAGGGGTTGTTGGCTAGCTTAGTTTTTGGTGGGAACCCTAGTCTAGGGTTTGGTCTTGGAAGTTTCCTTTGAAACTGATTCTATAAGAAGAGAACTTCTTTTGGGTTTTCCCCTTCGAGGGGTTTTGTCCTGGTTTGGAGCCTATATTTTGCATTCATGTGATCTTCATTGTTTTTCTTTTGGCATTGATTTGATGATAAGAACATAGGAAGAAGCAAAAGAAGAATAATACAATGTCACAAATAATGGAAAAGAAAGGAAAGGTGAATTAATATGCTTCTTAATGAGTTTTCCAACAAATATAGGGCATCCTTTATATTTAACCAATGATCCCTTGAGGGGGATATAAATTTGTTTGTTATACCTATTTAATCACAATATCTTCATATTTAAATATTAGCTATGTCATAGAGTATTTGAAATAAGGGAATAGGTTCAAGCAAGTGCGATGACAAAGTGAATAAATGGACATATTCAAATGCCTACTAACAATAATGAAAATTGAATGCTAAATGTAATGTTAACATTTTGAGCTATTTTCTTTTGATAGTTGTTCCACTTCAACATCCAAATTGATACTAGTTGTACTGCACATATTCATGACACCAATGAGGCAAACATAGATTAAATTTGACCAAATATTAAATTTAATTGCATTCATAAATAATAATTAAAAAGACTTGAGTGCATGAATAATTAAATGAGCTCCTCTTGCTTTCGAGAATAAATTATTGGACTAGTTCACTCTTGGAGCAGACCTCCCTCCACTCGATGAAGAAACAATGAAGTCAACATTGACTTTGTTGTTGCTTTGTTGGATCGAGGGTGTTTTTCTCCAATATTATCCAAACCTTAATTTATTCTCTACTGATCATAGCCAATCACATGAAGGTGGAAGCTCTCATGGCCCTTCCCCCTCCCCCCCCACATCTCTCTCAATTCATGAGTACCCAACCTATCTACTAGGAAATAGTTGAAAGAAAGATATTAAGATACATAAAGAAACAAATATCAAACATCATCTCAATAAATTTTATCATAAGAAATATGTTTACATAATATGGGACAAGGTTGTTCTAACTATATAACAAGTAAAATAATCTATTATCCAATTTATTTCTCTTTTTAGGTATTTAGCAAGGACATCTTGATATTGATCACCTTCAACTATTATGGGTTTTGTATATCTTTCTCTTGACCTATTCATATGTCTATGCTACTGCAAGGGGGTGGAGCATCAACTGCAATAAGAAAAAAAATGCTAAATTCATATTTATAGTTATTATTATTACAAGTTTTTATTAATAAAAAGAATAGTAGAGTGTTCCTTACCAACTTCAGTAGTGGAGGGAAGAAGAATACTTTCGAATGTAGCCATATGTTCCTCCTCTTGTTTGGCCTCATCCTGTACATGCTCTAGAGTAGAAACAAAAAAGGTTGTAATTAATACACCATTTGAATTTAAATATTTTTAATTGTAATCCATACTACAATTTTTTATAACAGATGAAATAACTCCAGTACCGAGTCGAACATCAGTTTGAAGAGGCACTCCATTGTCACTAGGCTTATGTGTTCCTTTGGGACACTTGTATCTACATTTCATGCCTTCTTTTTACAATCAAGCACATTACTTTATGGCCAAAAATAATAACCATAATAGATTTTACAAGTAATAATTTATAAATTATCTTTGTTGATTTTATTTACCTGATTATCAAGTTGGGTATCGAAAGGCTATGTAGACCCCAAGCTTTTTTATGTTCAACCATGAATTCATAGTCGTGCTTGAAGCAAGCTTGAGATATTCCTTCATGGGAGGCTCTTTGAATTGTGACCTTTTGCATGAGAACATGAATTTTTATTCTTCTGTGATATTAAAAATTAAAAATTATAATAATTTATAAAATTGGATGCAAATATATAATATATATATATATTATACTTTTTGTGACTAGTTTTGAGTAGCCACTCAAGCCAAGATGATGCTACCCATGTTTAGTTATTCTAACCTTCATGGCTTTGGGTGTATATGGAAGCCTATATTGAAAATATTGAAAAACTTTATTAGATGTTGCAATGATGATAAAGCATCATAATTACGTTATTAAAAGTGCCTCATACTTTCCTAGTCCGAGTGGTGTCTTCCCTTATTTTCTAAGTGCCTTCTCAGTTGCATCTTTCATAAGGGCTTTCCACTCCCTCTCTGGAATCATTGGAGGGTTCTCATACGGCCTGTTCTTTTCCCAATGAACTCTATACTGGTCCCGCATATTTTTTAAATGTAAGCCTGACTTAGAGGTAACTCCAGTTTTGTTGAAGGTACCCTCACTAAATAGGCAAACCATATTGTTCATAAGTCGATACATTAGCTTCTAAATCAATTTTCTCATGGGGGTTTTGGAAAATATCAAACAATAAGTCAGAAGATTATGGTTTTTACCATGGATTGGTTCTAGAAAATAAGTAAGGGATTCAATGTTTTCCATCTTTTGGGAGTCCCAAATAGTCCTACAAGGCTTAATGACGATATCGCTCCCAAAATACATTTAGTTGAAGACCATACTATTAAAATCAAAGGAGCTGCTATCAAGGACTGGAAAATACGAAATCTACCACATTCTCAAGAAGAATAATCAACTAGTTGATTTGTTTGCCAATGAAGGAGATGGATTTTGTCTTGGTGTATTAAGGAGGAAACACTCTTGAGAATTACGTACAATCCCAAGAAATAAAAATTAACTTAAAGGGGACACCCCAAATAGGTGAGGGTGAAGTAACACCCTCTCTTTCACCACAACAAGCAAGTAAGCCCCCAATAGAGAAACTTGGTCTAGGACTTAATCCTTTTGTTCACTCATTCAAATACATAAAGGACATGCTTGATTTGGTTGGCATGGGGAGGAGGTACACCCCAATGATATTGATCATATGTCCACAAGAGTTTAAGGTGGTTGAGATGGAATATGGCATCGTGTTCCCTATGGGTTGGAATGCTTATAACTAATTCATAATAGAAAATCTTGTGTAGAGGACGAAGGCCATTATTCTAAGACATGCCAATATATACGAATATTCCCTAAGACCATTAAACCATCCTAAAATCTCATACTAGCATATGATGACTAGCCTATAAACTCATTCAATTTTATGTGTATGGGGTCCATGTAGCCTAACTTGCTCATTTGATTTAAGACAAGGCCAACCATTTTGGCTTCATTTGTATTGTTTGGTAATAGATTGGTATAAATCATCCCACTAGTTTGGATTGCTAGACGATTTGATGTGTGGCCACGTTCAATGAGTAAATTTGATTAGTTTTTATTCGAACAAGGTCAAACTTACACACACATATAACTAATGTAAATCCATCTTAACTCTAAATCTATTTTACACTATCGTACACCTTCAGGGATATCCTTCAAGTGAAAATTTTCTTTACATTAAAGAAACTTAAGGAAAGATTATCGAGCTCAAAACATTTGATCCCTTTAAGTCCATGATAAATCTAAAAACATAAATTTACATTCATTAATAACTATTTTAAGTTTTATATATCAACCACATTCCATATTAAGTATAAAGTTTCCATATTAAGAATAAAGTTGATATAAGATATAATTCTTAATAAATATTAATATTATAAATTTTTTATTAAGTATAAAATGAATATAAGATATAATTCTTAATAAATATAAATTTATAATATATGTATAGTTTTTAAATAAATATTAATTTTATAATTTTTTATTAAAATTAATATATATTATTTTATTTTTAATTAAAATTTTAATATTTTATAATTTCTCTAGAATATCATATATTTATTATAATTAATGATTCCAAATTAATTATTTTATTATTTTATATATTTGATGGTCAAAGTTATCATAATTCGTTGTTAATTTTTAATCACGTTAATCATTGTTTTTAAGGAAGAAAGCTTAGTTTATATGTTTCATTACTTTTATGAACATTTTCCTAATCAAATTTACCTCAAATCTAATGGAGATTTTTTAGACTCATAAATTTGAGTTGCGTTATTTTAAGAATCCAAATTCTCTGGGTTTTCGAAGTCCCTAGGTTTTCGAAGTATTGAACCTATTTGTTAAAATACATATTTTAAAGAGTATTGAATCTATTTGTTAAAATACATATTTTAAAGAATAAGAAATTACAATTCAAAATTATATCTCTAAATTTTGGTAAAAAAGATGCCAAAATATATTTTTTTTATTATTTTAAACAAGAAAATCATAGGACTTATCTTAAAAATCTCTTAGTCAATTTGAAAAAAATAATTCCTTAATCAAGGAAAAAAATTTACGTGTTACTCTAATATCTAAAAATAAATTTATCCAAGAAATACTTGAAAATAAACTCATATCCCTTAATTGTCTTTAAAACTTAAAAATAAAATTCATATATTTACTAATAATATTTATCATTTATCTCCTACATAAAACCAAATAAAAACTATTTTATTAAAAAAAAAATAACCCATACATCACACAACTATATAAACTAAATGACTATTCCCATCAAAATACTTATCTTCCATAGTAACTTTGAGAATTTGACTTGGAATAATGCTTACATTAACATTAGCATATAGGTAGGATTGGGTTGTTGGTTGTTGGAATTTTGGTTAGAGACTTTCTCAACAATATTCTCCTTGTTTGGAATCTATGAACACTATTTATATGGATTGTAATTTGGCTTTAATAACAATTTACAAGTTTTTTGTGTGTGTGTAATCTATCCACCATAAATGCTCTTCCAATTTTCTTGTTGGTATCACAGAAGGTCTGAGTCTGTCTCCCGCACAGGAGGGCTAGGAGGATGAAACAGATATGATGTTTTTTTACATAGATAGTTAGAGTGCTTGTTTTCATATTTTTGTAGTGTTGATATTATTATTTTTTTCGTGTCTCGTTGGGCGTGGTTGGAAGGAGTGGCAAAGAAGACTTCTCTCAACTAAAGGAAGCTCACCAATTAATCTATAAGCACCAATGAATCTATAAGGACAAGTCTGCATCGGATATCCATTCGATTGTTCATATGGATTTTGTTAGTGGATTTGGATGTGTTATCCATGAAGTCGAAGAGTAGTAAGCCACTGTTAATGTTACGATGCTGGTGGGTTTGATTTGGAAGCTCTGAGCATAATTCGTTGTGTCAGATGAAATGGGTTGGAGAAGTCAACAGTGGGAATTCCAGCCTACATTTTGATTCGCGCCAGTTTGTTTGGAGAATGTATTTGTGTTTGTTAAAATCCATGTGGAGTCGAGCTGTAAGGAGCTGTTATAAAGAACAACTGAAAGAAGCTTAATTGCAAATGGTGGAGCTCCATACTAACAAAGGAGCCTATACATATCATGCACTCTCTTTGTTGTTTACCACCTTGTTACACGACTCTATGCCAATTAGTGCACAATTTAGAGTTCAAAGCATGAACCTGGTCTTTACTGGTTTAAGTAAAGCGCATGAGCTTCCACACTTCACTTCAGGGTCGGGCACACAAACGAGTAAAAGTTTTTGTCTTTGGAATTATGGGCATCAATGCTGGAGATGACAATTCATTTTTACTTGGTTGTTATCCTTGGGTTACTACGTGTAGTACGACAGAAGGAGAGTTCATTATGAGAAAAAAATAAATAGACTAATGTTAGTGCATATGGATTGCATTTGTGCACACCACATTGGCGAGTTTACTCCAAATCTAGATTTATAGGGTATCTATCTCTTAATAATTAGTGCATACCCACAATCAAATAACAACATTTATTTTGCAGTATCACCAGTTGCAGACATGAAGTGCACTAATCAGCAGACTATCTTAATCGTCAAAGTGCTCCATTTTGCAGTAGAAAATGACCATTTGTTATGCTCTTGGCCTGCGAGAAGATACCAGAATACCAAATATGTGAAGAAATATACCCAGAACACAGAACAATGAGAAATAACAGCATGTATTTTATTATTCAGAAAGGAAAGCAATGTTCACTTGCCTCTTCGAGGGGGAAACCTCCAATAGAGCTAAGCTCGATTACAAAATAAGACACGACGCTCCTCAAGGGGAGTCTCTATCCTTTATATAGGATTTATATGTGCAATACCATGGGTCAATATCATGGTTCTTATTAATACCATCTATCTAATAACAAGCATGGAATTTGCAACAAACTGTGGTCCCTTCTTTAAATGTGGGTCAACCACTTACAATTATTAAGATGGGCTTTATTGACTCTTTAACTAACTATAACTATGACTCGACCCTATTACATAAATAAGAGGGTTAGGGTTGGACCCTAACATGTCCTCCCCCATAAAAATAGCCTTGTCCTCAAGGTTGAAGCTGCGGAAACTACTAAAGAACAGTGGTTGATTCACAGGTCGCATCTTCTCGAGAGGTGTCTTTCCACTTGACAAGGACTTCCTTGATCATGCGGCCACGTAGGTTTTGTTCTCGCTTGTCAAGAACCTGTTGAGGTTGGATCCAGATTGAACCTTCTTCATCCAATTCCGGTAGATTGGTTTGAATTATGCAATGGTTCCCAACCACTTTCTTGAGGCATGAGACATGGAAGACAGGATGGATTTTTGCAGTGGGTGGCAAGGCTAGCTTGTAGGCTACTTCTCCGATGCACTAAAGTATTTGATACGGTCCATAGAATTTTGGAGATAATTTCTGACAACCCTTATCTTTGAGTAATGTTTTCTTATATGGTTGTAGCCTCAAGAATACTTGATCCCCTTCTTGAAATTCGCGCTCTGAACGATGTTGGTCTACCTGTTGCTTCACGCAATTTTAAGCTTGATGGAGATTCTCTTTGAGGTGGGCCAGCATGGTTGCACGGTTCTGTAGGATTTGATCCACTGCCTGTACCTTCGAGCATCCCTAGATATAAGAAGTAGGTGAAGGAGGGAGTTGACCATAAACAGCTTCATATGGAGTCATTTTGGTTGTGGCATGATAGTTAGTATTATACCACCATTCAGCTAGGGTAACCATTGTACCCATAGATGTTGCTTTTCTGATGTGAAACACCTGAGGTAGGTCTCCAGACATTTGTTGACTGCTTCAGTTTGACCATCCGTTTTGGGGTGATAGGAAGTACTGAGTTGTAGTTGGGTACCTTGTAGCCTGAAGAGTTCCGGCCAAAGGTTACTCGAGAAGATCGGGTCACGATAAGACACAATGGAAGTGGGCATGACATGCAATTTGAAGATCTGGTCCATGAAAGATTAAGCCACCAAATCTGGTGTAAAAGGGTGGGGTAGGGCGCAAAAATGAGCATACTTAGAAAGTCTGTCCACAACCACCATGATGATTGACTTGTTGCCTGACTTCGGAAGACAAGTAATGAAATCCATAGAAACCTCTGTCCAGATTGAGGCAGGGATGGGCAATTGTTGTAATGTGCCTAGGGATTTGACTGTTTCTCCTTTATGGCATTGACACACATCACACTCAGCTACAAAAGTAAAAATGTCCTTTTTTATGCCTGTCCAAAAGAATGAACGTCGAGTGCGAGCATAAGTCTTTTGAAAGCCTAAATGGCCTACACTGGGAGATGAGTGAAACTCTACCAAAATGCGACTTTTGAGGGTGGATGTTGGTGATATCACTACTTTGTCCTTGTAGCGAAGAATCTCATCCTGCAAAGAGTAGCCCGTTGAGGAATTTGGATCCACCTACAATTTATTAATGAGTTAGGATAGGCAAGGATGTGAAAACCATTCCTTGCGAGCCTTTTCAATCCACTCTGGAATGGGAAGAGAGATTGCTAGCAGGGTGCTTTCCTCCTCAAATTGGCGTGATAAAGCATCCACTACGACATTTTCGCGCCCTTTCTTGTAAATTATCTCATAATCATATCCCAACATTTTGGTTAGCCATTCATTTTGTTGTGGCGAGGATAGGCGTTGCTCCAAAAAATATTTAAGGCTTTGATGGTCTGTGCGGATTTGGAAACGTCGCCCCAATAAGTATGGTCGCCAGGTATCCACTTCATGTAAGATGGCCATCATCTCCTTCTCATAGGTAGATTGTCCTAGATTTGTCCCACTTAATTGTTGGCTAGTGAAGGCCAAGGTTTGACCTTCCTGCATTAAGACAACTCCAATACCTGTACCTGAAGCATCACATTCAATCAAAATACAAGAGTGGAACACATGGCATGTTTGAGAGCTATAAATGCTTGTTGCACTTCATCATTCCAGAGGAATGAATTTTCTTGAGAAGATGAGTGAGGGGTCTAGCAATGCGACCATAATTGTGAACAAATTTGCGATAGTAGCCAGTGAGACCTAAAAATCCTGTCAAACTCTTGAAGGTCTTTGGTTGACTCCAATCCTACATTGCCTGGATCCTACCTTCACGCCCCACAATGTGGCCCAAATACTCAACTTCTTCCATGCCAAAAGAGCACTTGGACAATTTGACAAATAATTTATGCTTTCGGAGCAGTTGCAAGAGTAGATCTACATGTTGAAGATGTTTTTGCCAGGTGAGGTTGTAGATGAGGATGTCATCAAAGAAAACAAGGACAAATTTTTTGAGATATGGTTTGAGCAGGTGATTCATGAGGCTTTGAAAAGTGGATGGGGCATTATAGAGACCAAATGGCATGACCTGGAATTCATAATGGCCTTCATGAGTTCGGAAAGCAGTCTTTGGAATGTCTACTTATTTCATGTGAATTTAGTGATATCCCGAGCGAAGGTCGAGCTTAGTAAAGAATTGAGCCCCATTTAGTTCATCCAGCAAATCATCAACAACCGGGATTGGAAATTTATCTTTAACCATCAGCTTGTTGAGGGCCCTGAAGTCTGGATACATACGCCATTCCCTGTCTTTCTTGAGCACCATGACCACAGGAGATGAATAAGGACTATTGTTAGGACGAATGACACCAGCTTACAAGAGTTCCTTGATGATTTTTTCAATTTCATTCTTTTGGGTGAAAGGATATCTATATGGGTGCACATTTGGTGGTTGTGCCCCTGGAACCAAAGTAATGTTATGATCATGTTCCCCTCTCGAGCGTGGAAGGTCATGAGGCTTGTCAAAGACCTGTAGATGGTTGTTTAAGACCTGTTGCATCTTAGGATGAATATGAAGAGAAGTGGGTTCAAAGGCCTGGATGGCATTAAATTGCGCTATAACTCCATGGTGGCCCTTTTTTAACAATTTTTCCATCCTTTGCGAGCTGATGATAGAAGGAGCACCTACTTGGAGTCCGTGGAGGGTATGTGTGTGGTTATTCTGCTTAAAGCTCATATATAACTCCTGGAAATCCATTGTCATTGGGCTGAGTGTGTGGAGCCATTCAGCACCGAAGACAATGTCACACCCACCCATGTTGATGGCAAACATGTGGGTCTTTAGGTGATAATCTCCCATTTGAAGTTTGACATTTTCACAACAGCCTTCACATTTCATTGTCCCCCCATCAGCAATCTGGACCTGGAAATTAGAGACTTCTCTGACAAAACAATGCACTGCTTCAGCGACTCTTTGATGGATAAAGTTATGCGTATTGCCGCTATTAATCAAGACTACTACAGGTCAATGCTTAATAAAACCTTTGATTTTGAGAGTTTGGGGAGAAGAAATTCCTGCCAAAGCATGAAGCGAGATAATTGGTTCTTCAAGTGTAGCTGGGAGCTCATTGTCTAACTGGTTGTCCTCATCTTCCTCCTCTAGTACCTTAAATGGTGGGGCTTCCTCAGATGAATTGTGATTAGTAGCATCAATTTGAAAGAATTTGGGTTCCTTGCATTTATGCCCGGGGAATATTTCTCATCTTAGTAGTAATACAATCCTTGCTTTCTTCTTTCCGCCATTTCCACTGGTGACACTTTTTGAAACTTAAGTGTTTGGGTGGTGCTCGGAGCCTGGGTGGGGCATCCCCTGGCTATGAAATTTGGACTACTCGACTGGGTCGCTAACGCGTGTTCTACTTCACGAACTGTCTTGCAAGCTGCCAGCAATGAGACTAGGTGTTGCAGCTGGACGTGGGCTTGTATGGTGTCTTTGAGACCACTGATAAAACATTCAAAGTAGAATTCATCTACTAGACCTCTTGTGCGGAAGGCTAATGCTTCAAAGGATTTAATATATTCTTGCACTGTGCCTGTCTGTCGGAGCTTAGTAAGATGACCCAAAAAATAGATTTAGGGTCAAAGCGGTCACCAATGGATTTTGTGAACATCTACCAAGTAGTTATCCTTGGATAGAATTTTTGATGACACTGCCACCATTGCCATCTTTCTTGGTCCAAGTAAATGGCTGCCACACGTAGTTTAGTTTCATCATCTACGATGTGATTCAAAGTGAAATATTTTTCCATTTGTGCCAGCCATATTGTCGGTTCAAAGCCATCAAATTTGTGCATCTTCATCAAATTCTGATCTAGGCACTAGAATTTCATATTCGCGCTCCAGCTGTCCCACCATCACAAAAAATTTTGAAAAAAAAAAAAAACTATTTTTAAATGAGCATATCTCCCTCATCCGGACTCCAATTCGACTGATTTTTTTTTTTTGAATTTGGGTTTTTTTTGCAAAGAACCCAGATCTGCAGTTAAATTCTGAAAATGTTTCCCCAAAACGTACATATATGATCTGCAAAGTCACCGCCCCGAAAAATGTCTGCAACATAGCTGATTTTTAAATCAGCGATATCTCCCTCATCCGGACTCTGATTCGGAGGTTTTTTTTTTTCAAATTGGGTATTTTTTCACAAAAAACCTAGATTTGTAATTATATTCTACATATTTTACACTAGAACATACAGATCTGATCTGAAAACTTGCCGCCCCAAAAAGTTCCTGCAATAAACAAAAAAAAAATATATTATTATATATATATATAATAATCTCTGCTTTGCGCAAGAAAGTGCTCTGATACCACTTGTTATGCTCTTGACCTACAAGAAGATACCAGAATACCAAATATGAAAATAAATATACCCAAAACATAGAACAATGAGAAATAACAGCATGTATTTTCTTATTCAGAAAGGAAATCAATGTTCACTTGCCTCTTCAAGGGGGCAACCTCCAATAGAGTTGGGCTCTATTACAAAATAAGACAGGACTCTCTTCAAGAGGAGTCTTTATCCTTTATATAGGATTTATACATGCAATACCATGGGTCAGTACCATGGTTCTTATTAATACCATCTATCTAATACCATGACCCATTTGCAACTAACTGTGGTTCCTTCTTTAAATGAAGGTCAACCACTTACAATTATTAATATGGGCTTTATTGACTCTTTAACTAACTATAACTATGACTCGACCCTATTACATGAATAAGGGGGTTAGGGTTGGACCCTAACGCTGTTCCTCATGTTCAAAAGGAGGACCACATATTTAGCAAGTGACTTAAGATGCATTGAGTATATATGGTAGGAAGGGGTTGGTTGAAACCGTTGGTTATTTTTATAGTTTTCTGATTTATTATGCAGAATATTGTTTATGGTTGTGTGGAAAATTGGTTTCATTTTTTTATGGTGTGTAAAATTAGCATGTATGTACGTAACTTCGCAAAATTTCAGAACCAGTTACTAAACAAAGGAATATAATTAAAGTAGTGGTTATCAATCTTTTTTGGTGTCAAGGGAATGTATATCTAATTTAATTGTATGAGTTTTTTATATGCTGATGGATTTTGTTGTGCTTCGGGTTTCAAGAGCGTCATATATAGGTAGGTTAAGTTATGAGATCCATGTGTGTAGAAAGGTCAGTTTCATAATTGACTGTTGGATACAGTCCAATATCAAGATTGTCCTTTGGGAGGTCCAGAAGCATCAATTATACAAAGTTCATCAAAGATGGTTAGAGGTGATTATATCTTAAATGAGTTGAATGGGAGGCTCGAAGATTGTGGTGGCGAAAAGACGGTTGTTCGGGAGACTTCATAGTGGGGATAAGTGTTGAAGAAGACTAGTCAGACATGTGACATGTGACATGTGAATTGTAATTTTTCATTTTTGTATTAATCTTCATAATGATGTAATGTAATCATTAAAGGGGGCACTTGGAATAATGTTTACATTAGCATATAGGTAGGATTGGGTTGTTGGTTGTTGGAGTTTTGTTGAGAGATTTTCTCAAAAATATTCTTCTTGTTTGGAATCTTTTGGATCTCATGAGCACTATTTGTGTGGTTTGTAATTTGGCTTTGATGGCAATATACTAATTATTTTTTGTGTGTAATGTGTCCACTCCTCCAATTTTCTTGTAAAATCATACAACCTATCTTGAAAATCTCTTAATCAATTTGAAAAAAACAATTACTTAACCAAGAAAAAATAATTTTGTGTTAATCTAAAATCTAAAAATAAATTTATCCAAGAAAAATACTTAAAAATAAACTCATAATCTCTTAGTCAATTTGAAAAAAACAATTCCTTAACCAAGAAAAAATACTTGTGTTACTCTAAAATCTAAAAGAAAAAATTATCCAAGAAAATACTTGAAAATAAAAACCATATATTTACTAATAATGTTGAATATTTATCTCCTACCTAAAGCCAAATATTAACCAATTTATTACTCTCTTTTTTAACCCATCTATTATATAAACTAAAGGGCTACTGGGCATCAAAATACTTATTTTTCATAGTAACTTTGAAAAATTATAATGCTTAAAAAATATAAATCAGAGACTAAAAAAAATCCTTAATTTTCTCTATTAAATATTGTAAAACCACAATTTTTTTTATTAAATATAAATCAACCATAATTTTTTTGTTTTAAAAAATTGAAATTTCTCCAACTCCAAAAACATCTAAATAGTTAAACTATTTTCTAAAATAAAAGCTAATAATATAAAGAAAATAAAAATAAAAATAAAACACATCAAACGCTGTACAAAACTATTTAAAAAAATTGAAGTTTCTCCAACTCCAAAAACATCTAAATAGCTAAACTATTTTCTAAATTAAAAGCTAATAATATAAAGAAAAAATAAAAATAAAAATAAAAACACATCAAAGGCTGTACAAAACTATTTATTCACTGGATTTCCAAAGCATAAGCTACTAAACTACGATCACAATTTCCAAACATGCCACACGAATAAAGAAAACCCAAAAAAAATTGACCATAATGAAAGGTTGTACAAAACTATTTATTCACTGTATTTCAAAAGCATTATATGCAGAAGCTACTAAACTACAATGACAAAGTCTAAACATGCCACACGAATACAAACAGGACTCTGGACTTCAATAAGCTTAAGGGCCCCCACATTCTGCATCACCTTCTATCTCTTGTAGGTCTACATGGAGGCAAAGGAGTGTTGCGTCTCTCAAAAGGAATAACTCGAAAAACAGTGACAAGCATCGGGTGGACCATACTCCTCGTAAGAGGACACCGTGTGCAGTTGAGATCGAAGGCCTCCCTCGCTGCAAGCATACTAGGCTTCTGGAGGAGGGGGTTCGGCTTCTAATTTCGTGTGGAAGCAAGCTCTTCGAGAGCGTTTGGCTCACAATGACGACAGACAAAGCAAAAGACTCAAGTACCAGCAGTTAAGTCAAACAAACTACATCATGGTGGCGTCTACAACTTCAACGGCGGTGGCGCCTACAACGACAAAGGTGGCGTCTACAGCTTCAGCGCCGATGCCACACGACTTGTTTTCTTTGGCATCACGTACTACAACGCCGCCTCCACATGCGTTGTTGCCCTCGCCTTCCCGTACAGCTGCCGGAGGCATTGCATTGTTGCCCGGGCTAGCCTGCACAATAAATGAAATCATAATGTTATTTATTTATTTAACATTTCTGTACAAGGAGATTTCAAATTGGTATTTTGACTTTAAGTAAATTGGAGATGAGTTAACCGATGAGTTAACCATCGCTAGGGGTTAAATTTGACGAGTATCCTCCTCTTTATTTAACTTCTAGATATTAACTATTTTAAAATTTATTGGCGATGGTTATTTCATTTTTTTAAACTATATGTATTTTAAGTTTGGAATGGGCAGAGAAGTGTCTTATATATATATATATATTTTAAAAAACAAAAGAAATGAGTGATTTTCTTAGTTGAAAGTTGAAGATAAGTATCACAATATGTAACATTCACAATACTAAGACTTTAAGATGAGATTTCAAGATGCCATTTATCCACAGTGGATTTTTGGACTTATTACAAAAAACTTATCTATGTTTTGATTTCAATATGCCATTCATACAAAATGGATGTTTAGACTTATTAGAAAAAAACTCATTTATGTCTTTAGACACACCATGTGTGATCCTACATTGTACACACTTAAGCATAAAACATGAACATTGCAGCCTAAAGCTTCAAGGTTAAAACCCACATGACATGTCAACATTCATGGTTTTCTTCTTTAAGTAGGTGAAATAGTTATTTTTCATTTGATTTTGAGAGTTTTATATAGTTTCTTTAGTGTTGTCACATTGATGATAGGTCTCAATTTTTATAAAATGGGTCTATTTATTAGTTTGATTAGAAAACAAATCTATTTTATGGTTGGATATAGAAATTTCAAATGTCTTGGTAGTTCTTAGTTCTTCTTAGTTCTTAGGTTGTGTAGGAATTTTCTATTCTTCTTACTGGTTAGAAGATTATGAATTTCTTCAATATCCATGCATATTGTTATTTCTTGAAATGGTAGAATCCTCCCAAATTCTTTTTTAAAAATGGCTTTGAACTTATATTATTATTTATATGGCCCTGGGGAGTCCAACTCATCAAATTGAAAGCTAAAATCAATTTATCCTCTTTCAAATAGATTATAGTTAATAAATTTGACTAAGCTACTCAAAACTTTTTTTAAGAATGGTTTATAAAAAATTGTAAAACCTTTAAAATTAAATAAAATGTGATTATAATTATAAGTAATTACATCAAATCATTGACTAATTTAACATTAAGAATAAACATGGTTAATTTATTTAATGTTTTTAAAATAATCTTAACAAAATACATCTATAATATTACTAAATTAAAATTTATTT
>APFE030245191.1:121208-145544 GCA_000404065.3 Pinus taeda
AAAAAATCTTTCATTTGTACCCTGATCTAGAGTGGAGTGGAGAGAGCAAAGGTAATTGTACCTGAAAGCAATCAGAGACACCCATGGTTTTCCCTGCTATAAAAGCAGCATGATATTTCCCTGATATAAATAATAAATAATAAATCTAACATCATAAAGAAATTTTAAAAAGAAGCTTATCCTAAAAATATTGCTTATCATTTGTACCCTGATCCAGAGTGGAGAGAGCAGAAGTAATTGTACCTGAAAGCTATCAGAGACACCCATGACTTTCCCTGCTATAAAGGCAGCATGATATTTCCATGCTATAAAGGCAGCATGATATATATCTTTTTCCTCACCATCCACTGCCCATTTATTGCACTTTTGTATGAGTGCATTATTTAGCTCATTTGCCCAAAGTTTGCAGCGGCCATCATCCAGTCCATGGAATCCTGCGTATTATCCCACTTTGCATGCGTTTCTCCCATGCAAATCCTGGATTTTATATGCTGTATCATTCGGTTCATCCTAGTCACTTTGGGTCGTATTGAGTGGGTTTGATCTGAAGTTTGGATTCTATTCGCTTTTGGATAGTCCGCACCGGTTCGGATTGAGTGGACTTCTTCTTAAAATCCTTATTCCAAATGTTTTTAAGGGCGTCGAATTCCTTGTAGGCTGCGAGACTTGCTAAATTGGCTTCTGTATCTGAAGTTTCAACCAAGCCGATGAGAGGCCATGCTTCAGAGCAAGCTTTGATGGCATCATCAACAACTCGAGCATTAGTGTCATTGTAATAGCACAACATAAAATGGATCAATGACACCGCTCTCATCTTCCAGGACTTTTGCCCAACATACTGTAAATAATTTTCCTCTTCCCGGTCTGCTGCAGGAGTCTCTGTTTGCAGGCTTCTTATCATTTTTTTCAAATTTTGAGTACTATTCTTGCCTTTCTGCATATGTTTCTTTGTTGACTTAAAGGCCAATTTATTGGCCATCCACAGGTTCTCGGCGCTTTCTCCACGCATCGTTATGCAACTCAAAATTTCTCTATAACTAGAAAATTCTGAAGCTGGTACGTTCGAGCCACACAACAGCATAATCTTTTCATGGATCATTACTACAGGCATGAATAGAATCGAAGAGAGAAACCGAGAAGCTTTGCTGAGTAAGACCACAAATTTTTGCAGTTAAAGGCCTATGAACAATAATAATGTAACCGAACTTCTATGATTAAATCCACAATACAACGTTTATGTTAAAGTTTCTTTTCTCCAGAAAAATGGGGCCGTTTAACGGTCCATAGAGCATATCAGTAAGACACCTTGTCCAAAAGTCCTCCACCTGAAATGAACAGCCTCAATTTCTCTGAAAATATATTACGCCGGCTACCCATCGGAATGAGACAACGCCTCAACCGATTAAGACGAATGCGAACTGAATAAGAAAAGCTGTTTGATTCAGTGGAAGAGAAGTTCCTCCCTGCAGTTCAAGAACTTTCTCACAATGACCGGTCTCAATCTTATCGAACAAACTCCATTTAATCTGACCCAACAAACTCCATTTAACGACCATCAGTATAATACAGACTGTGACCAACAGGCCGGCTAATGAACTTAATACTGACCTCGACATAATATATTCCGGTTGTGAACCGCAATCCAACATTTGAGGACATGATGCTCAACGTTTCCACAGTGTCTACATGAATTAGAACAACACGAGAGGTGTGAATGCAGCTTTTGATTGATGATGATACGAATGGTTTTACCAGCTAAGACAGCGCAGATTGAGATCAAAACCACCAATGTAATGGCTGTGCATAGAATAGCATTGAACACATTGACCCATGCGTAAGGAGACGAATACATGTCAAAAAGCAGATGTGCTACTACGCTTAATGCCAATGCTCCAATGTTGGCCCAAACACTTCTAAAGCGAGAACTTACGAATCCCGGAAGCAAATAAGCAATGAATACACACATGACAAGTTTTACGCTATCAATTACTAGCTGAATTGTTGGGCACTCTACCACATCCTTATCTTCTATATCTGAAATTCTATTGCTGGTCGAATAATCAGCATAACTTATGAATTGGAGAGTAAGAGTGCTAGAACCAGAAATCCTCCTGGAACCCAGCGTGCTTTTCTCTTGATCGCCCTGCACGCATTCAGTGAGAGTAACAGAAAATGTATAATCACGCAAGCACATCCACTTAACAGATCTATAGCTCGAATAGAGTCATTCCCCATCTTCGAAAACTTACGTAGAGAGCACCCAGTAAGAAATGTGCGCGTTGAAATTTACTGCAACAAATGCACAAGCATGGAGAGGGTTGCTAGCACATTCATTTATTTAATTCTTGAAAAATGTAATAACAAAATAAAATAAAAATACGTGTTCAAATACTAAAGGAAGATTGAACATGGACATTTGAAAAGTCCCTAAAAAGGAGAAAATGTATAGAAGAACATAGTAAAGGTGTGGATATGAATGATCAACGACTATTGAAGATTGACCCTCTCAACTTAAGTCAGCGATATACGTTCAAAGTTAATTATTATAAGGTCACTTCTCCGCGCCTCGGAAGATGATTGGAGGAGACTATTACTGGCCCACTTTCGTTTGTGAGGTTCATTATAGTGTGGACCATATACATCCGAAGTTAATGATACATCGAGATTAGCCAAAGGCAAGGTACGTTAAAACTATTAGATTGGACGGCTAAATTCTTTTTCCTATTAAACTATTACATTTCAATCTCATAATTTTCAACGTCAATCTCTTTCTACGTATAGTTATCTAATTTCAAAACTAACATTCAAAGTGTTTTCGCTGTCGTGTATTAAAGAGGCTCATAATGATAAATGGAAAATGGCGAAAAAGTGCATAGAGATTTCTTGACAAGAAAACAAAATAATGGATGTCGAATTAACTTTACGTACGTATGGAAAATAGTAATGCTTACGTACATGCTCACTTTTTATAATGATAAAGGAAAACTGGCGAAAAAGTCCATAAAAATTCAGAAAACAAAATAGAGAATGTCGACAAAACCTTGATTAGTTTTCAAGAGATGATGGTTAAGTCATTTAGCATACATCTGTGTTGATCTCAGCGGCCTGACGCGTGACCATCTTATTTTTCTCTGCTCAGCATTACTTCTATATTAACGACGCATCTGAGTTTGTTCTTCCTCGCGGGACTTTAGAAAAGACTTGTCTTTGTTCACGATATGAAAATTGGAAGACATGACTCCACTTATTTAAGTGCGAAATGGCACAAAGAATATCTGACCAAAAACGTGCTTGATATAACCCCTTCAAATATCCAACGGTTCAGTGAGTGGCGTTCCATTGAACATGGAGAAATTGTACAGAACATAGTAAAGGTGTAAAGTAAGATTGAATATAGGACTTTTGAAAAAGTCCTCACAAAGTAGAAAATGCATAGAAGAACATAGTAAAGGTGTGGATAAGATTGATCAACGACGATTGAAGATTTACACTCAAATAAAGTCACTAGGATACATCTAAAGTTAATTATGAGGCCACTTCTCAACACGCCAAGACCACGTGCCACGCCCCCAAGCCTATTGTAGTCTTTCAACCGTGCTAGACGAGGTGCGGCACTATCAACCGTTTTCTTTTCACTAATACTTACGATTGTAGATTGCGCCTTAACAATCTATACTTAGTTTTATTTTCATTACCAAGTATTATTAATGTGCCTTTATACCAATGAACACCCATACACATTCATTATCAACAAAATTATACAAGAGAAATGCACAACAGTATAAAGGGAGGGGCAACTCCCTGCAATATGAGTCTACCCGATATCAATATATATACAATTTTTCCACTTTTACAAAGTATAGATTAAATCCTTGGGAAACTCCAAATTTATACTTAGCCAAATTTCCAACTTCGGCAAAACTCGGTTGCCCAACTAGTCGGCACCTTCACACAATTGTTGCACGACTCACCAACCCGTCATTCGCCTCGTCGCACGTTTTCACCCGGCTCGCACTTCGTTGGTCATCAAATGCCCGAACCGTGTATATCTGCGCACACGCAGTCCCACTTGCCAACCCTTGGCAACCGCCAAAATCGTCTGAAACAACACCTAGTACTGCCTACCCAACTCTACGACCTCCAGTTCCAACTTTCGTCTCCACCGTTCCGTCGTGCACGGCGTGCCCTCACTTGGCCGCCCATGCGCACGCCTTCACCGTGTCAACCAACTCTCCTCCGTGCACACTTGCACGACGGGCAGGTGCTCCCCGAGTCACCCAAGACACCGATGCCAAGTCGTTGCACAAAGCGGGCACCACACACCCGTGCACGCCCTCACCCAACCGCCCGGCGCTCTGCCCGCACCCTCCACCCAAGTCCAAGATGTGTGTTTACTCCTCGTGTAGCCTCACCCAAGAACAGGCGCATCACCAAGTCATGCACCTTAACTCCTTGTTGCGCCTACCTCCAAATCTGCACACTTCTTCTTATGATCGAAGGTGTTGAGTGATTGTGTGATGATAGAATGAAGTCCAACGCACTCCAATATATATGCATTGGAGGGGAGGCCATGGCTTTCCCGGCCGACCTCACCCACGCCTTTGTTCCATCGCATAAGCCCCTAAGTTTACCAAGTTGGCCTCCATACACCTCCATGCCATATAAACAAGTGCTCTCCTCACAAATGTGCATAAGTGTCATCGCACACTTGGAAGAGCTCGCACTTTCACGAAACCGCAGGTCGCACTTCATGCTAGAGCGTGTGGTAAGAACCGCAGGTCCTTACATCCTCCTCCACCTGAAGTCGTTGTCGTCCTCGACAACATACCATCCTGGTAGTCATCCACCAAGATCAACTGTATCATCCATGATATCAACTCCTCCACATACTGCAAACTATCTCTGCAACATATGTAGAACCACCGTCTCCATCATGTCTCGCCTCGGCAACCATCTGTCACCAAGACCACCATACCAAGGTATACACCCATCGGTATGTCATACATCCGAAATCATCTCAATCCATGATCATCGACCACCCTGTCACAATCTCCACATGCTGCTCTCCATCATGGAAGGCTGGCCCCTCCATCTCAAGCTACATGCCCACTGCAACATCTCGTGTCGACCTCATCATGTGTTTTCCTCATGTGAACTGTTGCCATGATACTCCAACACAATGCTAACACATCTCTGTACACTGTTAACCCCCATGTCTGAACTAGTTGGGTAGCTAATCCAACTGTCACGCTCAATCCGTGAGAATGCACATCCTCATGCCACCATCAGTCGTTTCTCTGAACATCCTGTCACATCCTCAACTCGATCAAGAATCCATCTCCATATAAGTGTAAGCCATGCTCAGGTCCATGAAGTAGTCCTCATCTCATCTGCGACATGTTGTCCATGATGTTTGGTGTCAATGTGCTGCATGAAATCAGCCACATCTATCCCAACATCATCCATATGTGTGCCTCCTCAATATGAAGAGATCATCAATCTCCAACTCTCTGTGTGCCACATCCAGGTCCATGAAGGAACCTCCATCATATCTGCAATGTGTCATTCGTCAAGTCTGCCATAGAAACAAGTATACAGTTGTCTCATCTATCCATGTGCTGCCCATGATCTTAGATCAATCTGCTCCCATGTGTAAAAAGTAGTTGAGTCTCGGCTCAACCCATGCCCAAGCGTTGCCACCAAGGCATCATCATCGTCGTAACTCCATCACTCCAAAGTGTCTCATATCGATCATCTACATCAAGTCACTCTTTCAAGCCATCCCCATGCATGTACTTGAAAGTATGCACCCCATCCTACATCAAAGTCTCTGACCTCAACTCCTCAATGCATCAGAACCTCCAAGTCCACCATATATGAAGTCCCCAAAAATCACAACAATCTCATGTCATCATGAGCTCCATGAGCCATCTCCAACCAACATCTCGGCAAGCATACAAGTCTCGTCCCAAAGGTCTCTGCAAGATGCCTCAGCTCTCCATGTAGTAGAAATGCTCCATAGTCTGCTCACAACTCCATCTAAGTCCATGGCCTTGTTGTACAAGACTGCACAACCTCTCCATCGGCTCATAAGTAAAACATCTCCATGTCATACCAGCAAATCCACCTGCACGACATCCCTGCCTTGGCACTCCTCATTGGATGCCCATAAGTGACATCTCTACAAGTGCTCCCGCATAATGTCCCTGCATAATACTGCCATGCTCCATGTCTCCAACTTGATGTCCATGACTAAGTTGCCATGTAGTCCAACCAAGTAGACCCATCACAACAATCAGTCATCCCCATCCAAGCCTACAACCTTCGGTCTAGTGAACTCGGTCACCCAACCATATCATCATCATATGAGTCTCTCCATCATAGCTCCCCACTAAAGGTTCCACCAAGACTTTCTCTTGGTCTTGTCCATGAGAAGTCCACCCAAGAGTGTGCCCTTCAATCTGTCCATGAGTCACGCCGGGCACTTAGCCAATGTGACTAAAGCATGACCCATTCATCTGCAATGATCATCATGTTCCTCCCTTGTCACGGTCCTTTGTACCTTCTACCATGAGGTCACAAACAACCCCAACAAGTCCTGCAACAATCAACAATCCTTGCTTCTCCATACAAGGTCTCATCGTAGTCATCCATGGTAAGATGCTCCCTAGCATCGACAAACTAGCTTTGCCCTTCCCTGCATATGGTCCATCTACCAAATGCTCAAGTGAAACACAAGTATCAATACTTACTTTATTATCATCATCATGAGGCTCCTCCATATGAGTATCCTCATTCATCCATGTCTGCAAACTGCCTATCCTGGTCCAACTTGATCAATCTCAAGTTCATCCTCCATCATGATCATGTCTGCAACATCTTCAACTATCACGGCTTCCTCTTCCTTGTCAGTACAATCTACAACTTCATCTTGATCCATTGTCCATCCAAGTTGAAGAAGCTCGTCTTCAACATTCTTTTCCAAGACCGTAAGCTTCTCTCGAATCCGGGGATTCTCCTCTTTCATCCGCTTCAACCTGTATAAGGTAAGCAAGAGCTTCCCTTCACATTCTTCCAAACCTGCCATGCCTTGTCGTTCAGCTTGGCCCAAGCACTAGGCTTCACTCCTGCTAAACCTGTTTCACCAGCTTCACCAAGTTCCCTGCAACCATGAACCGACCCTTGTTCCACTTGTATGTGAAACTAGCTTCCTTCACCTGCAAGTACCTGCTTCCATTGTCACTTCGTCACGAGCAACCTTGCTCTACACCAGATCCAACCGAGCTTTGATACCAACTCACGATAGTGTAGTAGGATCAGCACTTCATCATCAACCCGGTCATCAGCCTGCTCTAATACCAACTGTCATGCCCCCAAGCCTACAGTAGTCTTTCAACCGTGCTAGGCGAAGTGCAGCACTACCAACCATTTTCTTTTCACCAATACTTACGATTGTAAACTACGCCTTAACAATCCATACTTAGTTTTATTTTCGTTACCAAGTATTATTAACAATCCATACTTAGTTTTATTTTTGTTACCAAGTATTATTAATGTGCTTTTATACCAATGAACACCCATATACATTCATTATCAACAACATTATGCAAGAGAAATGCACAACAGTATAAAGGGAGGGGCAACTCCCTGCAATATGAATCTGCCCGATATCAATATATATACAATTTTTTTACTTTTACAAAGTATAGGCTAAGTCCTTGGGAAACCCCAAATTTATACTTAGCCAAATTTCCAACTTCGGCAAAACTCGGTTGCCCAGCTCGTTGACACCTCCGCACGGTCACCGCACGACTCACCAACCCATCGTTCGCCTCGTCGCACGTTTTCACCCGGCTCGCACTTCGTTGGTCATCAAACGCCCAAACCGTGTATACCTTCCCACACGCAGACCCACTTGCCAACCCTTGGCAACCACCCAAATTGTGTGAAACAGCTTGTAGTACTGCCTTCCCAACTCTACGACCTCCGGTTCCAACTTTCGTCTCCATTGTTCCGTCGTGCACGGCGCGCCCTCACCCGGCCGCCCGTCCGCACGCCTTCACCGTGTCAACCAACTCTCCTCCGTGCACACTTGCATGACAGGCGGGCGCTCCCCGAGTCACCCAAGACACCAGTGCCAAGTCGTCACACAAAGCGAGCGCCACACACCCGTGCACGCCTTCACCCAATCGCCGGGCGCTCCGCCCGCACCATCCACCCAAGTCCAAGATGTGCGTTTAGTCCTTGTGTAGCCTTGCCCAAGAACGGGCACATCACCAAGTCATGCGCCTTAACTCCTTGTTGCGCCTACCTCCAAATATGCGCACTTCTTCTTATGAGCGAAGGTGTTGAGCAATTGTGTGATGATAGAATGAAGTCGAACGCACTCCAATATATATGCGTTGGAGGGGAGGTCATGGCTTGCCCAGCCGACCTCACCCACGCCCTTGCTCCATCGCAAAATCCCCTAAGTTCACCAAGTTGGCCTCCATACACCTCCACGCCATATAAACAAGTGCTCTCCTCACAAATGCGCATAAGTGTCATCGCACACTTGGAAGATCTCGCACCACCAAACCGCAGGTCGCACTTCATGCCGGAGCGTGTGGTAAGAACCGCATGTCCTTACACCACGCCTCGCAAGGTGACTCGGGAGACTATAAGTGGCCCACTTTCGTTTATGATGTCCATTATGGTGTGGACCAGATACAACCAAAGTTAATTATTATTACAGTGTGCACCAAAGACATCCACATTAGCGAAAGTTACATTAAAACTATTAGATTGGAAGGCTAAATTCTTTTTCTTATTAAATTATTAAACCTACTCATAAGTTTCAACTTCAATCTCAATCAACGTAATGTTTAAAACATAAAATTTAAATCTAATTTCAAAATAATATTTAAAATGATTTCAATGTGGTGTAGTAATTGTTGGAAAAGCAGAGGAGACGAAATATAAATTCACACACAAATCCACGAGCTGCGGATCTTCTATTGATCACACAAAACATGATTCTTATAATGAACTTGGTGAAGGGTATTTAACCTTTTCAACTAACCACTTGCCTAAAATATCTTGACATGCAGACACACTTAACTTAGTTAACTCACACTCTAAATATGGATTGCACTTAACTCTTTACCAATCACTCGACTCAACACTCAACACTCTCTAATTTTAGTCAACTCAACATGCGGGAGTAATTACAATTTTTAACACTCCCCCTTAATTACGACCGTATGATTCAGCATAACTCAAGATGACTCAACTATCACTCAAACATGCCTGGTGATCTATGTCTCAGCTACGCTTACAATGACTCAAGGCTTCCACAATTTTGCATTTTATTTTTCTCTTTTTCCAAATTTTATATGCTCGAAACTGCTTCATTCTTTGTTGAACTTTCTTGCTATAGGCTTTATTCACTTGTTGTTGCTTCAATTTTTCTTTGACTTGTGTTGAATTTGTGCTAAAACACAATTTGATGTTGTCTACTACATCCACCTCTTCAAATATTCGTTCAACCATGGACTGTTGCCATAACATTGCATCTTCAAACTGTCTTCTTTGCTTTGCTTCTTGCACTTCATATTCTTGACTTTCTTTCTGCCATATTTCTTGCTAGAAGAATCTTATCTCTTCTTGACTCCATTGTTGAAAAATATTTTCAATGTATTCATCTTTGTCTTCAGAAACATTGATATCATTCTTTTCACTTTCATCATCAAGGGCTGGTGCTTTTTTCCTGTAATCTGCACACTCAAGATCATTATTCACCATTTCATTCAATTATTTTATTCCAGCTGCTGCTTTAAGACTCATATCAATTTGTTATATTGATTTTTGAAACCATTCTTCAATGAGCTTCAAACATGGAAAATTTTAGGGGCTAATGTTCGCCCAGTGGGCTAATTTTCCATGATTTTTCCACAAAAAGATTCGCTAATTTCCAATTTTATAAAAGGTGATTCGCCAAATTTTAGAAATATAAAATTATTTTACCTTTAAATCGCCAACGGTTATATAGAGACATATATAATATCAAATTATAAATTTGAATAATTTTACAAATATACAAATAAACATTTTATAGTTTGCATATTAGGGATTAATGAGATTCGCCAATGTTTCTAAACTTCAAGAAAAATTTCCATCCTTAAAAGTTTCCTTGGAGCCTTCAAATCTGCATCAAATTTATTAACAACCTTGTTTTCAACTTTTTCGTCCATGCTATTCTAAACACTTGCTTATTCAAAAACAATGTTAAGAACATATTTCATATGACTCTCTTGAGCGAGAGCCTCCTGCTCTACATTTGTCTTCTTTTCAACTGCATGGAGGTTGTCTTCCACTATTATGTTGTTAGTGGATATTTTCATAAAAAACTCTTAAATCACTTTATCCTGTTCTTGATCATCAACTGCTACTAGATGACATACTGCTTCATGAGTAGTTCCAATTACTTCATATCTTGTTGCTACAGTGGCAGCTTCAACTTTCAATGTTTCATCAAACATTGCGGTGATCCGGATTTAAACAAGAACGCAACAAATTACTAATATAACCATACATACAAAGATTCAATAGAAATAATACTTCAGTTCATTACTGTAAAAACCTGAAATATGCTTACAAACAGAAATGGAAATAAACTAGCTAGGGCGATGGTAGCTTATCTCTGAGAAGAGATGTGGCGGCTACATGCCTCTGAATTGTGTTACAATGAGGCTCGAAGGCCTATTTATTGTTGAAAAACAATAGAAAACCCTAAACATCCAAAAACCTAACCCTAGAAGATGAAATGCCAAACTGTGGGCCCCGTTTCGGGTAAATTAGTACACCAATTTCCCAGGGTCATAACTTTGGCATGCGATCTTCGTTTGACGCGCACAATAGCTCGTTAGAAAGATCTATCCGAGGAATATAAATTTGGGAAGAACAACATCTATCCATGGATCCATGTTGCTTCCAAATTTCCCAAAATACTTCTTTTTTTGCCTCAAAACGGCTTCGAAAGTTCACGACCTAAAAAATTGCTAAAAATAGTAAACTATGCTACAAATAAGGAAACTGAAAAATTGAAAAAGACAGTTGTGGGGGTCCAAGTGGGATAGGTAGGTGGCCACCAACATCTACCTGGATCATGCGCTTACCATATTGCCACGATCAATCCGTGTTCCAAAAAAGAAACCACACATAACATCAGCATAATGTTCATCCACACTATGGTGAGATATCCGAGCATGCATGTGCTCTTTCTCAATTTCATTGACAATTTCAACTTCACCAAATCCATCAGTTGTGACTGGATTCACCAATTCACATATAACTTTGCAATTATCATCCACATGTGTGTCATCACAGTGGGATTTACCATCATCTGTGTCATCCACATTACAGTGGAATCCTTGAGCATTTATTTGCTCTTGCTCTGTTTCATACAGAGAGGCTTCAATTTCTCTCTCTGCAATCTTTGATGCATCTTCTTCATCCATATGCATGCTTGCATAATGGGTTTCAATTTTATGGTCTTGACAACTATCATCCACTTTTGAGTGGGGTTCTCCAAGCTCTGTTTTTCTTTCAAAGTCTTTCTCATATACTCTCAGATCTGTGGCTGAGTTATTTTCTTGTGACATAACCTGATGTTGCATGCCATTCCCCCTTGCACCAAATTCCTCTTCCAAGAACTTCCATGCTTCCTTAGAAGTTGTAGATTTTCCTATCTTGCACAAACACTTCTTATCCAATGCCTGTTTTATAAAATTCAATTATCAAACATCACATACTATATCATATGGGTTATTAGATTCGTACTCAATTAACTCTTTAACTCGAAGAAAAGTTAATATCTTGATAACCCAATGATCAAAATATTCACGTGTAAACATAGGAGGTGGTAGAAAATCAAAGCTACACCAATCACCCTCAATTCCTTCTTTGTCTTCCTGCTAGACTTCTAAGTTCATCAGTTGTGGCATGAACCTCTCTAACCATGGCAATGATCTTTGCATATTCTTTTCAATTTCTTTTTTTAATATACTTTAGTTGCACTTTGCGGCCCATGATTGCAGTCTTTCCTTTTCTTATAGGTGCTTTGCTGATTGCATGAGGCTGTCTTCCATATCGCCCTTGAAAAAAAATACAATTTCCAATGTAAACCCTTGTAAGGAAAACTCTTCACCAAAAAAATCTATCATACTTAACAAAACAAACAAAATATTTTTGTAAACCAACAAACTTTGCAAAGCCTTAAGTTTTAGTTAGTAAAACTTTTTTTTATAATATTTGATAAAACACCTTTTCAAACCTTATATGCTTCAAAACCCTTTATAACTCCTTATAATATTCCTTCCTTTAGAAAGCTTTCGAGGAACCTTTTAAAAAACCCTCTTTTAAAAACTTTGTCAACCACTTTGTAAAGCTCTTTTAACAAAACCATTTCAACCACTTTAATACCATACCATATAACAAATATGTGACATATATATTGAAAAGGTCTTTTAATATGAGGCAAAAAATACCCACGTGACTTTGACTTGCCGTGAAACTTCAAACCTTAGGCCAGCGATTCCATTGCTCCAAGTTGCTCTGCAAACCGGCGTGCAGACTATTATTGGCTTATCGCTGGGCCGCTGCGGAAACACTTTCGATCTTTTAAAAAAAATATCTTCTTTGCTCTATTAACGCCCCTGTTCTTATGATTCCTCTTCTTATGATGCGCTACGTGCTAATTCTATCCGCAAAATAGAAGTCCCTAGTTATTCCTCTAACGCTGCCAAAATCGAAGGAAATTAGTGGCTCTATGATAAGCTCACCAGCGTTATAGTGCCCTGAATACCACTGTAATGTGTAAGGTGCATTATAGTTCAAATAAGATGGAAAATTATTTCTCCTCTCTGACAGATTACTGTTGATCCGCTTTCCCCGAATTTTTGTAATTCATTCTGATATCAATTTGTTGTAATTCATTCTGATATGAAACATAAATTCATACACAAATCCATGAATTGCATTTCTGTTATTGATCACCAAAACATGATTCTTACAACGAACCTGGTGAAGGGTATTTATACTTTTCAACTAATGACTTGCTGAAGGGTATTTATACTTTTCGACTAATGACTTGCTTAAAATATCTTGATATGCACACACACTTAACTCAGTGAACTCACTTTAAATATGGACTTCACTTAACACTTTATCCATCACGTGACTTGACTCAACGCTCTTCACTTAACTCTTTATCCATCACTCAACTTACTCAACACTCAACACTCAATAAAATGAATCGAATTTTAATCAACTCCACATGCAGAAATAATTACAATTTCTAAGCATATTCATTTTTTACCATGATAAATGGAAAATGGCGAAAAAGACCATAAAAATTCCTTACAAGAAAACAAAATAGTGAATGTCCAACTCACCTTTTAAATCTGTAAGTCGAAAATAGTAATTCTTACGCACCCTCTGTCAATGGAATGTGTGTATAGTGCATATTACTCACGTCGAAAATAGTAATTCTTACGCACCCTCTGTCAATGGAATGTGTGTATAGTGCATATTACTCACGCACTTTTTAAATTTGTACGTCTCGAAAATAGCAATGCTTACGCACCTTTTGCGAATGGAATATGTTTAGTTAATATTACTCACGTACCTTTTAAATTTGTATTTATGAAAATAGTGATCTTTTAATTGAAGAAATTGTGTTTGGTTTCACATATATATAGTTTTGTCTGGGATTGGACTATGAGATGTGAGGGGATTAAATTTTCCGACTTAATTATTGGGCTACATCTATGGTTTTATGGAATAGCAATGCTTACGCAATAACCTTTTAAGTCTGTACTTATTGAAAATAGTGATACTTAAGAAACCTTTGTGAATGGTATGTGTATGGTGAATGTTACTTACATATTCACTAATTCAGTGGTGAGTCAATATAATAGGTAGTAATTTATAATAAATATCACTAGCAATTGTCTCTAAAGGTGCAAAGATACACCAAAGGAATTGAACATGCCTATCATGTTACTGCAAAAATGTTGTAGAAAAAGGAAATATGAGGATGGAGGGGAGGAAATGTGTTAATATGGGCAATAGCCACACTTGTACTGATCCGTGTTTGACACATGTTGCTCCACCCACCACGCTAAATCATTTTTTTCCAATCATACCACTATGTCAAAATCTTATATACATATTATATCCAAACTATAACATGCGAGGTAATGAGGAGAAACATTACCATAGGTCCTCGTGGGCGCGCCAAAAATGTAATTGCACACAGGAAATGACTAAACTCATTGTGCATTGATAATGAGATTAAATAAAAAGAATCTTTCATGAGTGACCTTCAGATTCCATGATGTTCTGCAATCAACATAAAGAAATGGGGTTTGTTTTAAAATTTTAGCTATCTCTTTTTAAAAAATTTAAATTAATTTGGAGCCATTTTCCTAGAGCCATTAATTTCAGTTTTAAATTTAAATTTAAATTTTGTCTAGCAAATATTTGTTGGAATTGCAAATTTATGTGGTGTAGATTAAACAATCCAAGTGTCTAAGTAAACTTTCAAGGCATTGTATCCATTTATGCATTCAAATATGCAGTTTTAAAAATGAAAACTTACACATGTTATATGCATATATAGAACCAATATAGATCGATTTTGAAGAGGATTAAATCTCTTGAGGTGCATATTTTTTTTCAAGTTTTTCACTCCAAAAGAAGCCCCATATGCTATCTTTAGCCTTGTGGACTTTAAAAATTTCTTTGTTTCTCATCTTTCAGGAAGTAATTACTGTTGCCTTAGGATTGTCTTTGCAGAGTTCGGTCCCAGAGTAACCAATGACCATGTATGTTAATCATAGTTAAGAATTATTTATGTCAAAGATGGTCATTCCTAAACAAAAAAATACCCAATAATGTTTCAGGTTAAACATGTTTTAAATGTGGAATGGAGAAATTATAAACTCAATTCATATTTTATAAAATAATATATATATAGGTAAAAGTCTGTATTTATTGGTAAAAGGTTATAGGTTAACTCAAAGAGATATATATATAAACTTGAAATTAAAAGCCTCATATATCAATTTAATATTTAATTTAATCATAATCTTAAAATTAAATTATTATTATTGTTATTGTTATACTTTTTCAAAAACATTAAAACTAAATAAGTAACAAACTTAATTAAATATATTTATCCCTACTTTATTGTGAAGATTCTTAATTTGTAAATAGGTTTGCTATAATATCATGGGCCACTACTGCGACTTATAAATACTACATGCCCAAATAATCATAACTCATTTCATATGGCACTTGTTCATATAACATTATTTTTAATTAATTAATTTAATTAAAAGAATAGAAAAACATAGCTATTTTGCAGATAAATGTCAAACATTGATTTGTGTACACTACTATGGAAAATCTAGAATATTTTATGGAGGTTAATTTTCATCACCACAATATTAAAACCAAGAAATATTGAACTATTATGAATTTAGGGTTGGTTTCTTCTTATGTTTTATTGAACTATTGCATTTATGAATTTGAGGTAATTTTAATATATTTCATGAATTAATATTTATAAACTTTTACCCACCATTTAAATTATATAATTACAACAATTATTTAATTAATACAGAAATTAACATTTATATATCACGAAGTCTAATACCCTCCGCAAACCCCTTGTTACGAAATTCTTCCAAAATAATATATATATTCCGGAGTTCCCATTCAGCACGCAAACCCCTTGTTACGAAAGCCTTCCAAAATAATATATATATATATTCCTGAGTTCCCATTCAGCAAGATATTTTGGCCTTAAAGTAAGGCATGATTTAATAAAGGGATATTTTTATTCTCCTCTTTCCTTAACCATAAAAGGCTAAAAATGTTTTCCTTCACCTAACAATAATAAACTCCACAAGCTTTTTCCACAGCATAAAACAAAAATTGAGAAACCACGGGATGGACAAACGAACGCGTGCTTTCTCCGGTGTTCTTCTCGTGGGATGGCAAATCCATGAGACTCCTCCACTATCCTGCACCACCCGTATTCCTCCAAGTCTTGTGCTTGGACCTCCTCTTGAGTAGGCAGGACAGGTTCCATCTTGACGTCCTCATCCTGGCTGAACATCGTCTCCCTCGAATTCATCGGGCCAAAAATTGGCTTTTCCATCACCTTCGTGGGATCTGCAGAGGGCGTCTCCATGGCATTCGTGGAATCTGCAATTGGCACCATCTCCCGTTGGGCACTGGATTCGCCCTCTTCTTGGGCCTCCTCGACGAAAAGCACCGAAACATGGGCGCTGATCCGGGGATGGTTCAGAGAGTTGTCGAAAGTGAACATTGTTGAGCCAAAGGAGGGCGAGGAAGAGGACCCAGGAGAGTTGGCATTCAGAAATTGACTGGGCCGAAGAAGGCTTGCACCTTCAGCGTGAGGGCAATGGCAATGGCAATGATGGGAAGCCTCCTCGTCGACTGGAGGGCGCGAGGACCCACCTCGGGAGGTGCCGCGACGACTGAGAATTTACTGTCGAGGCCGGGGCATGACTGTAGGCGGGAGTAAAGACCGAACACAGAATAACCCAAACATCGGCGGGTGAATAGACCAACCAGACAGGTGGGATAGACCAACTAGCGGGGGAATAGACCAACCAGACGAGCGGGGTAATATACCAACCAGATGGGCAGGGGAATAGACCAACCAGAGAGGTGGGGGAATGGACCAAACAACCGAAAAAATGCTAGGAGGGACCACAATTGGGGGAATGACCAGAGGCAGTGAGCTAGAGCTCATCCCCAGTAGCGCCAGAGGCAGCAGAAGAAACTCGAACAAAGCTTGAATTGGCAGTGCGAAACCATGTTGCAGTTGTAAATATTGCACCCACATTTACCTCGAGGCGCTCCCGCCATTACTGTGGCATTAATGGGAGCTGAGGAGCTGAGCCCTATTATGCATGCGGAGGTGAACGGAGCGTTAATGCTCCTCTGCTGCGTTCCTTCATTCCATAACCCGCGCCGTCGAGAATGTCCCTTCCTCCATGTGGACATAGCGCTTCTGCGCATGATGGGTAGGTGGCCTTCACTGATCGCCCGTCCCATCGCTTTGATTTCATTTTTAAGCACCCGCATCCGAGGGGGGCGGCATCATTTTGGACCAGACGATTGCATTCCTATGCCTGTTCATGATTCGATAAGATGTCTAGAGTTCTTGTATGTAGAGTATGCTCATTTTCCACACCCAAATTGGCTATAAGGTCAGCGACCTTGTTGCCTTCTCTCTTTATGTGATTGAAGGTGATGGCTCTATTACTGAGAAGCTCTTGTTCCAAGGCTTCCAGTCTTGCTTCGAGCCTCCAACTTGTGGTGATTTTCTTTGCATGAGATCCATTTAGGAGATGCTTGGCCATGTTAATTAGGATCTGGGAATCTCCTTCCACCTCCAGGGGATGGAAGTTGTGTTTCTTTGAAAGAAGGAGACCTTGCCAGAGACCCTCTAACTTAGCCGAGTTATTGGTGTCCCACCCAATGTTTCCATAGTAAATCAGAAGAGGCGAGCCTTCATAATTTCTAAAAATTCCGCTGAATCCTGCCGTTCCAGGATTGCTCTTTGAGGCTCCATCAAAATTAAGCTTGAAGGTGTGCTTTGGAGGGGCAGTCCAGGAGAAATTTTTTGTGCTGCTACTTTTTGGGGGGTCTTTGTTGTGGGATTCCTGAGGGAGTTACATATTCCAGTTCTCCCAGATGGCTTTCTCATTGTCTAGAGTCGGAAGGTCCTCTGTAGTCCAAGAGCGAAGCATCAGAGTCTCTTTGAGATTCATACAAAATTTGCTCCAGATACTTTCTAACGGTGAACATTGATCTTTGAATATGCGTTTGTTCCGTTCTTTCCATATGCTCCATAAGAGGAGCCCGGGAATTATTTTCCATAAATGGTTGAGGATTTCACTTTTGTATGGATTTTTTTGCCACTGTCGCAGAGTGTTTGTGATATCGTCCGGAAGCCTGCACCTTCTTTGACATCTGAAGCTTGCCTTTTCCCACAACTGATTGGCTAAGGTGCAAGAGTCCAAGAGGTGTTGGAGTGTTTCCTCCTGGGATTTACAGTTAGCACAGATAGAGGGGCTGTGATAGTTTCTGCGTCTAAGTTTATCCCAGGTGAGGATTCTCTGATGTCCGACCAGCCAAAGGAAGAAGGAGACTTTATGCCATGAACCGAACCCCCAGATTTTCCTCCAAATTGGGTCAGGGGGTGTAGAGTCTGTGCACATAATTTTGTAGGCCTCGGAAGTGGTAAATGTGCCCTTAGGCTTGTAACCCCATCGTAGAATGTCCTTGCCTTCGGAGTATCTAATGCGCCTTTTGCGAAGTTCCCTTTCCAGATCCTCTATGAATGGGTGTTCCTCAGTTCTGATGAGCTGGTCACCTTGTTTCCATTTTCTGAAGCCTTGCTTTGTCTCCTGAGTCCAGTACTGCCAGATCTGTTCCTGTTGCTGTTCCTCTCCTATGTAGTTTGGAAGCGGATTTAGAATGGAGCTTAGCTGTCGCGTTTGGTTCCAGGAATCCGTCTAGAATCGTGTTGTTCTTCCATTTCTTACTTCCCAAAAACTATGCTGCTAAATCAACTGGAAGTGTTGCTTGGCCGCGTTCCATATTAGCGAGCCTTTGATGTTGGGTGTAAATCTGATGAGCTCCTCCTGAGGTCTGTGATTGGCGTATTTGGCGGTCCAGATGGCAGCGCAAGGTTTTCGTGGGGATGAGAGCCATTACCACCAAATCTTGGCGCTCATGATAGCATTCCTCTGATTGGGATCCCTCAGGCCAATGCCCCCTTTTTCCTTGGGCATGCAGACAATGTTCCATTTTACCAGTGCCCATTTGCGGTTTGTATCTGAACTCCCCCAAAGGAAGCCATGCTGAAGATCCCGTATTCTTTTTAAAACCCATTTAGGCGCCGCTAGGATTGAGAATAAGTAAAGCGGCATTGCCTGTAGTACTGCTTTTATGAGCACCACACGACTAGCCATGTTCAGAGTTCTATGCGTCCAAAGGTTAAGGCGAGATTCAAGCTTTTTGATGAGAATGCGCCAACAGTGCTTGATGGTCGAAGCAATAAGGGGGGCCCCAAGGTACTTGGAAGGCAGAGTGGCAATGGGGAACCCCAAAATCCGAGCTACAACTTACTTAACAACAGGCGGGGTGTGAAAGAAAAAGATCTGCGACTTGGAATTATTGATGCTGGTTCCGAGGCCTCAGAGAAGTCATTGAGCAGGGTTTTGAATCGGGAGGCTTCCTGGACTGATGGGTAGCCAAAGAGCATGTTGTCATCCACAAACTGCTGATGAGTTATAACTGGGGAGTGGTGAATGGAGAGACCTTTAAGCGGATGGGAGAGGAGGGCTTGCTTGATATGACGTCCCAGGCCTTCAGCCATTAATACAAATAGGAAGGGAGAAAGAGGGTCGCCCTGCCTGATTCCTCGTGAGGGATTGAAGGGTCGAGACGGGATTCCGTTCACAAGAATTGAGAAAAAGGATGAGGAGATAAGACTCATAATCCACCGAATCCACATAGGAGAGAATACGAAGGCGTTTAACATTTTCAGAATGTATGTCCAACTAAGCTTATCAAAGGCCTTAGAAAGATCAAGCTTTAGAATCATACTTGCCTGATTGGAGTGCTTGAGGGAGTGTATAATCTCGTGCGAGAGGATGATGCCATCCAAGATCTATCTCCCTTCCACATAACCATATTGTTCAGGTGAGATGAGCAAGGGCAAGAGGGGCTTTAACCTGTTGGTGATAACCTTTGAGATCACTTTGTATATGACATTGCAGAGAGCTATCGGTCAAAATCTATCCAAGGTGTTGGATTCCTCCTCTTTTGGTATAAGTGCAATGAAATTTGAGTTGAGAGAAGGTAGCAGCCAATGAAGGGCTCTCGATTCTTCCACCACTTGCCAGACCTCAAGTTTTATCAGCTCCCAGAATGTGTGAAAGAAAGTTGTAGTGAAGCCGTCCGGGCCAGGGGCTTTGCCCTCCTTGAGTTGGGACATGGCTGCATCCACCTCCTGTGTCAAGATAGGACGAAGAAGAAGCTCGTTGTGTTCCTCAGTGATAAGTTTTGGCACATTTTGGGTAACCTTTCTATTGCAGGTCTCCTATCTGCATTGGGCTCTTGGTGAACTTGCTTGAAGTGATTAAGGAATTCCTTCTCTATTTCTTCATTCTGTTCGACCCTTGCCCCACCTTGCTTCTGAATGAAGGGGATATTGTTGTGCATTCATCGTTGAACAGTGGTTTGGTGAAAGAATTTAGTGTTCCGTTCGTCCTCTTTCAGCCATCTAATCCTGGACTTCTGCTTCCATAAAATCTCCTCCTGCTTCCTCCTCTCTTCCAGCTGATTGTGGATACGCTGCTCCTGCTCCAAAGTACCCCCCGTGTGACCCCCTGTGATTACTTGTTGCTGGAGCTCTGCGATTTCCTTATTTAAGTCTTGTTGCGCCTTAAAAATGTTTCCAAAGGTCTCATAATTCCAGCGCTTTAAATGGGATTTTAGATATTTGAGTTTCTGTTGGAACTTAAACATTTTGGAGCCTTCTGGCGGAATGAAGGTATTCCAAGTGGTTCTGATGAAATCTTTGAATTTAGGGTGGGTGACCCAGAACTCTTCCAAATGGAAGGGCCTCCCGGTGGTGTTGCCTAGTCTTTTCCATTGGAGGGAAATTGGCCAATTATCTAAGCTTGAATGGGGGATAATTGCAGCAGTGATGTCTCCTCCTAAGTGAACCGAGTTGTTTGATATGAGAAATCTGTCAAGTTTAGAAGCGATTTGGTGCTTTCCTGCTCTGCGATTGCTCCAGGTGTACTTACCATTGCAATATTGCAGATCGATTAGAGAATTGTTTTGGATGAAGTCTTTGAAGTGGGTATTTTCCTGTTCCAGCCTGCTTCTTCCTCCAAGCTTTTCCTCCAGCTTGGTGATCATGTTAAAATTCCCTCCGATGATCCAAAGAGGATGCATTCTGTTGTTATTTAGAGCTTCTATTGTATTAAGAAGAGTTGTTTTGTTTCCTGCTTCCTGCGGGAAGTAAACATTGGAGAGATGTCCATGTATATTGGTGCCTAAGATATGGAAGGTGGCCTGAATGAAGTGGTGAGATGCATGAAAGTCAGAGAGGGTTAGCGCTTGCATGTTCCATGAATGGAAAGCCCTCCTGATGCTCCTGAGGCATTCACTGCCACCGATTGACAACCTGGCCAAGCTTTTGAAAGGATGCTTCCTAGTGTACTACTGTTACATTTGGTTTCTTGAAGAAAACATAGTTGCGGCTTTTCCATTTTTATCATATTTTTTAATATTCTTAGTTTCCCTCGGCTATTGAGCCCCCTTAAGTTCCATGAAATGAGCTTCATGAGTCACTAATGGTGGAGGGTTTGTAGTACTTTGTCAATTTTGCATACGTGCCTGAGTCTACCAGGATTTTCCCTACTACTTTTGTTCATCATGGCATAGTTTTATCAGAAAGAAAAATGTCTTTATTTCAAGACAATATAGATTTTCTGGGAATTCATGTAGTCAATGGTGCAATTCAGATGCAACCACATGTGTTGACTAAATTAACCCAATTTCCAAACGAATTGAAAGATACAAAAACAATTCAGAGGTTCTTAGGAGTCCCGAATTACATTCACAAGTACATCCCAAGATTGACAGAGAAAACAACTCCAATCAGAAAACATCTGAAAGAAGGATGGTCACCAGAAGCAACAACAGCAGTAAAACAATTGAAAGCAGAATGTCAACAATTTCCAAAACTCCAACCACCAGGTGATGGTTTGCTTATACTTCAAACTGATGCTTCTCTAGATTTTTGGGCAGTCGTTCTTTTTGAATGAAGGGAGAAAGGTGAAGAAAGACTTTGTGCTTATGCATCAGGTGAATTCTCACCCAGCCAGAAGAATTACTTCATAGGGAAAAAAGAAACACTTGCTATATTCAATGGGATACAAAGGTTTGATTTATACATTACACCTGTGAAATTCTTAATAAGAACCGACTCCAAGAATTTCAAATATTTTTTATCTGCCAAGATATCAAGACAAATTGCAAAAGGAAGAATTATTGCATGACAGATTTGGTTCCAACAATTTGATTTTGAAGTCTAATGGATCCAGGTAATTCAAATTATTTGGCGTATTCATTAACCAGGGATATGAATAAAGCATTCATTACTTGTCTAGGTTTGTGTTTTACCATACAAGGAAAAGGACCATAGGACGACAATTTTTATACATTTGTTGATAGATTTAGATTGCTTGAAGGACATGCAAGCCATCTTGCAGAATAAATCAAGAAAGTAGTGGGAATGAGACTGAGAAGAAACATATGGATTAGAAAATGCCAAGCATGGCAATCCAAGAATGTAGGTATGTATTTAGGCCTGGATGTTGAACTGGTAAAGGTATATCCTTTGCCTAACATGAAAGTAAAGCTATTTTTCAGAAGTCTTTCATATCTTTGGTCTAGTGAATATACTGAAAAAATGATATGGATCCTAAAGGTTTTAAACTATTATCAACTTATTGGAGGTGTTGATTTTGGTGTCAGCGTTTTCACAGGAGCAAAATTTTTAGATCTTGAAGCCATTCCTTTTAAGTTTGAATTAGAGAAATACATTAATTCTCTAAAAATCCCAGATATTTTTGAAGAATTAGAAGCCTCTTTTCTTCAGAGGTTTGATAAGAACTATGCACCAAATCATACCCTTCCACAATATGAAATATTTGAAGGATTTGCTAAGTGGGAGATAAAAGATGGTTTCTACAGGAAAAGGCCGACCACAAGGATATCTCAATGCATTCAACGAACTTTGCAATATCTCAGAACTTTTTCATCTTCGTGGGATTATCATAGTCTCAGATTAAGAGAAAGTATTACGCCTAATCCTTTTGCACAAGTTTTTAGTCATGAGAAGATCAGAGAAATTCAGACCAACAATAATGAAGAAATGAGTAAACAACATGTTGGATGGTTTAATGAATTTGGGAATCTAAGATTAACAGAGAAGATATAGACTTTACAGAAAATGGACGACTTACAAGGAGAACCAAAGGCATTAAGGTTCATAATTAATCAAAAGTCTTTGGTAACTATTAGTGTTATTTCAAGCAATTGGAATAATAATGTGATCCATATTATTAGCCTGATGATTTCAAATAGAATCTGTACATCTATGATTTTTGAATTAAGCTGGAAAAACAAAGAATATATGAGTGATAATTGCAAAGAATGGGTTCAACATGCAATTGAAAGTTCCACTAATATGTTTCAAATTTTTAAATGGGAACTCCTAAATGGAATTGAATTGGCAGTACAGAGATCACCCACGATCAGAAATGTCTTTAAAGATTCTTTCTTAGATATTAAGATTAGTCCTTTATCTTTCCTTACCAAGTGGGGAAAACAACTTGCCTCGTACACACCTCAGCAACAGGGCCTCCACCGAATAAAAGTGAATACGGAACAAGGAGAGTCATCAAGAGCATCATCAAAAAGAACAATAATATTAGATGAAGATGCCAAAGGAAAAGGAAAAGCAAAAGAATCTACTTTACATGACGAACAAGAGGATGCCCAAGAACCAACAAACATCGATTGGGACAAAGAATACTCTAAGTTGATAGAACATCACTACCAAAAGATGCTTGACGACTCAAGGCCAGTACATGATTCTTCAGAAGAATTTGATCCTGATAATGAATATGATTCAGATAGAAGTCCGATGGGACCTTGGTAGAATCTTTTGTACATATGTAACAGAAAAGTTGAGTAGACACCATCGGCGAAAATATTCCGAAAGGACCCTCAATTATTTATGCTTTTTCATGGTAGTTTAGATGAGTAGAGTTAGGGAGTCTATAAAAAGATAGATCATCAGATGTTCAAGAAATCGCTTGATTGAGAACTTTGAGATCTCATGTTGTAATAAGCCTTATGTATTTTGCTTGTTTTTATTAATATTGAAGCCTACTGGGCCGCCTGTCTGAGGACAGTTTCTGTCATCCAAAAGAACTTGGAACTGTAAGGCGAAGGCGTTGAAGACCCGTGGAGAGAGGTCATAGTTGTGCGCGCATGTTCGATTGAGGAGAATTAACCCGCTTCAGATTTGTTGTTTAATAGTCTTCAAATTTGATAGAAGTAAGTTCTAATACCAAGGCTTTCTATTGTTGCATTGTGCTTGCTTTGCTTAGCCTCTAGTTAAGTGGTCCATGAAGTTGATATATGCAATTTAAAATAATATTT
>APFE030245195.1:0-12485 GCA_000404065.3 Pinus taeda
TTTTACTTGCTGTATTTTTATGAACTTGTTGTAATTTTTGAGCATTCCCAAGACTCTGTTTTTATAGTGCTGTTCTAGCACTCTTAACTGTGAATTTCTGCACATGGAGTAACAGAAGGAGTGCTGTTTTGGAGCTTTCAACACTTTGAGTCTTCTTTGGGTTATGTGAATGGAGGGCCCCTATTCATATTAGCCTTGTATAGTATTTTCATGTTCAGCATTTCTTTTTCTTGACGTATGTACAACATAATTCACTTCATTTTAAGTCATTTTGAATCCTTTTCTTAAGCTGATCAGTATTGCTCCTTTGTAGGTTTTTGACCCGGGATTATTTGTGTGTTTATGTGTTTGCTTTGTATCTAGTGGTAGTTTCAGTTGACAGATTCAAAGTTGTTGTCTTTTACTTCATTTCCATAACTAGTTTTTAGTTTTATTTCTCGAAACTGTCTGCTAACATTTGAATGATCTCTTACTATAAATTGTTTATCTTTTAGAGATCAGAATACTAATCACTTGCAGCTGGCTTTGGGTGCTTTCTAGACTAATCCTTAGCTACTTTCTAATCGTGCTTTACACAGTACTATGTGATATAGGCAGAGAGTTAGAAAGAGCAAAATATTATCACTAGTCTTTAAAGTAGATTTTCTCATTTTCATCATTTATTAGACTTACTTTTAGCTACTTCTTAATCGTGTCTTACACAGTACTATGTGTTAGAGGCAGAGAGTTAGGAAGAGATAAACATTATCATTGGTCTTTTAAGTGATTTTCTTTTTATTTGCAGCAATATGAATGGTGTCTAATACTACTAGAAAGTGGTTCTTTGCTTTCAAGTTCATTTTAATTCATTTATTTCCTTCAAGTTTTCCCTTTTCAGCGAGTAGTTAGAAACCACTAATCACACACCTTCACTCATCTAGAATTCACTCCACACACACCATCACTCATTTGTTTATAAATACACCAATCCATCTAAGGAAGATAAATTAATCACAAACAACACCCCCCAAAAACGACAAAAGCTCTAAGAGGTTACTTAAGAACATATAGTACACCTTCACTTCATCAGCTTACGAGCCCCGGGTTGACAATTAATGATATCAATTTAGGAATACTAAATTGATCAAACACCATGGTACGGTGATATCATCGTGTATCTCTATATGTACACACTTCGGTCCACGTTGACTAAGGACGATCATCAACGGATTTGACATCACTTCCAACCATACCGTATTATTGGTGATACTTTATACCGTGTCGGTGTCGAATCAGTTCTTCACTGATGCCTTAATCTCCAGGAGGTTGAGAGAGTTCTCAATGACTGCCACTCTGGGGCATGTGGTGGTCATTTGTCTGGCTAAGCTATCGCTCACAAAATCCTTCGCGCTGGTTATTTCTAGCTATCCATTTGTAAGGATTGCATCCTTGTTGTTCTCAAGTGTCATGAATGCCAAATTTACCAATGCAAGATGCACGCCCCACCCGCACACCTACACCCCTTCATTACCATTGGTACTTTTGCCAAATGGGGCATCAATTATATGACATGTAACCCTCATTCAGCCGGGGGGCATGGCTATATTATCGTTGCTATGGATTATTTCACCAAATGGGCCAAAGCGATGCCTACATACTCTACAGACGATAAAACGACAACTCAATTCCTTTTCAATCATGTTATTTCTAGGTTCAGCGTACCTCAAGCCATTGTCACGGACCATGGCTCCCATTTCAGAGATTACATGATGGCTGAGCTAACATCCGTGTTAGGTTTGCGCCACGATGGTTCAAACCCATATTACCCTCAGGCCAATGGCCAAGTTGAAGTCGTGAATAAGGTTTTGGTTATAATGCTTCAACGCACTATTGGGATGCACAAGTCCAATTGGCATCTCATGCTCTTTTTAGCTCTTTGGGCTTACCAAACCTTGAACAAAGATGCAACTGGTTTCACACCATTCCAGCTAGTCTACGGTCTCAAAGCAATATTTTTGATTGAATGCGAGATTCCTTCACTTAAGCTAGCTATTGAACTTCTCCTAGAAACATCACCTCAGGAAGAATGCCTCTTGTATTTAGAACAACTGGATGAGATTCGTCATCTCATTGTTTTGGTTATTGAAGCACAAAAGAAACGGGTCAAGTCCTATTTCGATCAGTCAGTCTCCCCTCGTGCATTCTCTGAGGGTGATTTGGTTTTACTATATGACCAAGCTAATGATAAGCTGGGGGTAAGCAAGTTCGAACCCATGTGGCATGGGCCTGACATTGTGAAACATGTTTTGCAAAAAGGGGCCTATGAGCTTATTGATTATGAAGGAAATCCTCTAGACAAGCCCTGAAACGGGCTTTACCTCAAGAAGTACTATGCTTAAGTTATCCTGAATGGTTACTTGTGTACATTAGTGTGTCATTCATTTTTGTGCATTGTGGTTTGGTGTGTTAGTTTTCAAACAAATTTCCTATTTACTATGTTTTCCTTGCTTTGCAGATGTCTATGACTCTCCACATCAATTTTGTCGATGGTGCTTGCCGTAGTACCCGAAACCTATCATTCATGACATGGGCTATTTATGACCTTAACGACGAGTTGATTGACCTTCAAGGTACCTGTTTAGGTTTCACAACTAACAACATTGCCAAATACAATGCGGTCATCAAAATGTTGTCAAAAGCCATTGCTCTTGACATTCAAGAGTTGGTTGTCAAGCTGTATTCACAACTTGTCGTCCTTTAACTCAACGGGAAATATTCCGTCAGAAACCCTCAAATATTGAGAATGTATCTTTGTATTCATCTACTGGAAAGGAATTTTGATTAAATTACATATCATCATATTCCTAGACGTATGAATACATTGACAGATGCATTAGCTAATTATGTGTTGGGTAGACATTTACGAAACATGTGAAAAGATAAAAGAAATCATTTGTACGAAACATGTGAAAAGATACATTAAAACCCCAAAATATAATATGCGTGTCCAAAATAACATCGACGACTTGCAGGCCTCATATATCCATGGCACACAAGCCTCAAAAAATGTAAATTTTGGACCTACGAACTAATAAGCATGGTGATCATGGTAGAATGACACATATTGTGCAACACGAGTCAACAATCGGCAAATTCAAATTGATACTCCCACTGCATGTCTCTGGTACTAGCGAGGAATATATCCCACCCGAGCATACTCTGGGATACCACGAGTCAACCCCTCAAGGTTACTCGCGATCTCGTCCTCATTGTCACTCCCTTCTTAATAAGGAGCAACATCATCAATCGGGTGGGTGACGTGCCTGGCTATTGGGGACATCTTAGCAGGGCATTCTGGTCCAACTTCTACATTAACAAAGATAAATTTATAAACACATATATCTAAAAAAGACACTTAAAAAATTCACAAAATTAAGAAATTGATTTTTTACCTTCATCGTCAAAATTCTCTCCATCTGGTAGCGGCATGTCCGAGTCTCCACGGAAGTCGGTGCCACTATATGGCCAGTCTGCCACGATGATATTCTGTCATCGTAGCCATGAAAATAAGCCAGGCTTGTACGACATGTGTTGGTCCCCAGTGATCCTGGGCATCAAACGACTCCAGCGGAAAATCCACAGGTTGCATGGCATGGGAGGATCTACCTTAGTCAATTGGTATTGGTACAGTGGCTCCCGTTCCAAGAAAAATATCACTAGTACGGCTTCGAAGCAAAATTGCTTCATATTCCCCATCTTAGCTTTGGTTAGCTGGCGTTTTATGTTGATCTCCATGGCCTCTACCTAGTTGAAGATTGTCAGTGATGTGCAGTAGATGGCACATAGGAATTTTGACTTGTTAGTCTCATGCACTGTCTGGGATCCCACCACTCTATTGAAAGTCAATAGTAACACTCTCAATGTTAGATCCTGAATGGTGGAAATCTTAGTCTTGCCACTCTTGGATTTGAGGGCTTTAGGGCAATGTTCTCTGAGCAACATGGATATGCTCATCCCAATCGGTCGTGACCCATATAAGTTGACTGGTTCCCCTCTTCGAAACAATCCTATAATGAAATATATGTCTGAAGTTTCTAACTCCAGCTCCTGGTACCAATGTCGAATATCTCCTTATTTATGTCCCAGATATTAATTAGGTACCGAAGCAACTCAAGTTGGGCCTGCATCTTTGGCGTGAGAAATAATTTGAAGAGCACACATGCCCTCAAAGCTTCCAGGAAATTTGTATCATTTAGTGCGTGGGTGTCCACATCCTTGTGCTCATGTTCTTTCTAGTATACCATTTTCGGCGATTCTCTCCTGCAAAAACCATAGATTTAAGTCAATAATCATTTTTGACCCATAAAATTCAAATTTCAACGGTGGTTTTGAGGGGAAATAGGTTTTTTCCCTATTCACAGCATTGACGTGCCTGTTTTAAAAATAGTTGCACCGACAGCGCGATAGGCCGTGTTAATTTCCCTGGGCTAGCACGATTCCGTGCCCATAAGTCGCACCGACTAAGGGCGAAAAACTTTTAACAAATACTCCTTCAAAATCCAAATATGGTTAAAAATAGGAATAAATGGTATGAAAATGATGCTTAGGGCTTTGGCTCTTACCTGTAACTGGCGGCTCGATGAATGACTTCCCGGATCTCCCGCAATCTGCTCCAGAACAATTAGGGAAAAAGTGAGTAAAAAGTCTTTCACAACAAGGTAAAATAGTAAATGGTAAAAAATATTTATTTTTCCTCCTTTTTATTCAGTTTCTCATGAAATATTAAGTTTTTGTAAATATTTTGACCTATTTTGCCTCAAGAACTGGATAATACACTTTACCTTTTTGCCCAGCGATAGGTGATGGATGTTTGACATTGATGCCGAGTCATGTTTGAACTCTTTTCTCGACTCGTAAAACTCATATGAAAATATTTCTGAGTACTTTTCCCTTTTGACTTGTAAAAGAGAATAAAATGGGGGGTCTGCTTTCAAACTCTTTTTTGACCCTTTAAAAATGAAGAGATAGCTGAGCCCTTTTTTTTCAAACTTGTTAGTGGATGAAAAAAATCGTGCACCTAGTGTAAGTTTACCCCTTTTTTGGACTGGGATGCACTATTTACGAAAAAAGGTACTCCTTGATTGACATGGTCAAGCAGTTCTCTCAAGTATCATTTTCTACCTTTTTGGGTTCAAGAGACACAAATGTATAAAAAGGGACCATGTGGATTTTTCTTTTCCGTGTCTTTTTCAAACTCTCTAAACATGAAAAATATACTGAGTTACACCTTTGTCAAACTCGTTAAAATATTAAACAACATTGGATTCGTCACCATGACATACATGAGCTTCTCCTTCCTATCACTTGTTAAACTTACTAGGTCGGATTCATTCGAAGGATGAATTTACAGTGCAAGCATATGCTATCTCCTTCAAGCTTGCGATTAAAAATAATTGGGGTACCTTCCAAGAATGGTGGGGAAATATTTTTTTGGAAATCTAATTAGTTGTGTTGGCATCTTAATCTTGAACATGACACTTTCTGCTTCGTGTCGGGTTTGGATGTCCTCCTTTGTATCATTGACATTCTTAGGTTGGGCTGTTCATTTTTTCCTTCCATTCGATCTCTGCCACGTTGTCATGACCACTGATCCTATGGATCCAAAAGCTGCCAAACTTCCAATTGTGTCGCTGATATGTTCAAGAGTTGTCCTTCTACAGTTACACTTACCTCTGATTTTCTGTATCATCCAAAATCATTTTTCATCATTTTGTGTCGTGTTGATGATGTGGGATACATTATGGCCCTCCTTCAACATGATCACTTCCTATCAAATTCAACTCATTATCCGGGAAGTTGACCGAGAGACTAACTTCCAGTACCTTAGAGCTTGCATGCTCTAATGGTAAGTTCTTTGCACTCGACGACAAGTTCACATCATTGGCTTTCGATCGAGTGATTTCACAAGTGTTTGACTTTAGTTCCTCTATTCAAATTCCATGGATTGTACTGATAGTACCTTGAGGGCTATTGTCATTTTTGGTGGTTTCTCTCACACTTTTTAACAATTTACATCATTGACTGGTAATCAAGCGAATTTCTAGCATGATCGACGTCAACACATCTATTCACATGTTAGAATTTGTACTTTGATCAGGTCGTGTTCGAGCGCAAGACCCTAGACTTAGATAAAAAAAGTCTAGGTTGTGAAGTGATGTGACATGGTTATGTTGATATACATGTCTCTTTCAGATGGATGGCTGTGACCACACTATGAGTTATCATATGTGATCCTTCTCATTATTGGATGGTTGTGACCATACCTTGGTTTCAATATGATCCTCTTTATAGGATGGCTGTGCCCATGCCTGGATCTATTTACATGATCATTCTTTGGATGGCTGCATCCATACCACAATTCATGTATCATTTGACAGAGTTTTTAGATATGTATATGTATCTATACTTGCTTGCAGGTTTTTCTGATGACAGACTGCGGTTCCCCGCACTGATTCATATAACATTTCATTCCTCACTCTAGTTCGGTCTTCACACTTTAGGGGGCATCTGTTACACAAAATTCTATCACTGTCCCTATACTCCCCATTCCTTGATCTTGGAGGACCTCTATAGTGAGCCATATATGCTTTCCCTTCATGAAGAAACTCCCATTGTGTCCCTCTTCATGAGCAGAACAATTCCCTCTTACACCATTTTCCAAAAAAGTTTGGGTTTTCCCAGTTTACAAGACTGGTGCTAATGGCCCTTGTCCTCCTGGCATCGATATGTAGGGATTAACACTATCCCTAGTGATGACTGGAGTGACTGAGATTTGTTCCAGTCACGCCGGTCCTCTTATGGAAAGTTTTTTAAATAAAGAGCCGAAGTTTCCAGCTCTAGAAGCTTCGTAATAGAAGTCTGGTAAACGGTTTGGCCGGATGGGGTCGAGGATGTCAGTTTGGGCTCCTTTCCCCTATAAGGATGGAACTACCTCAAGAGATAAGACCTGCTCCCATGAGAAGAGGATCCATCTCCCATCCATTCATGCTATATAAACCTCCCTTTTTTCTAAGCACAAGCTAGTGATAATGTTAGTGTGCTAGTGCTGATTGAGTTTGGAGTAAACATCAAACTATTCATAGTTGTAGATCTCTAGTTGTGTGAAGGAGAAGTGTGAATTTGGTTTAGTGTGAAGCTTAAAGGAAAGAGCCTTAAAACTATCATTGTTGAGGCCATCATGGAATGCTAGCAGAAGTGTGTGGGAACCTAGTTTTGTCGGAGGAGAACAACAACATCAAGACAATGGTTGTAATCTATTCTTGATTCAATATATATGCAACTATCGATTGATTTCCTACATGATGTGTCATATTACACGTTCATGGCTTAATGTTTCTTGATTTGTTAAGTAGGTTGAATTACAATTTGTCTATTATAACGGTTTTTGTTTACATGTTTCAAGTGTTTGAACAAGGAAAAGAGAGATAGATGGAGCGAGCAAGCAAGGACATCATCAAAGGGGATACATGTACTAAGAGGTAGGCCATCTTAATTGGTTCTAACATAAGGAAATCTTCCATAGAATGTATTGGTCGTGGCCATACCCATTATCAGGCTAGAGGAATTGTTTGTGTCCGCACTCATAATTTTACTTCACCACACTCCCCCTTTGGACTTGATGGCAACTAATTTTGTGTTTGTTCACCACAACCTATAAATAACATCAAAACAAGCACCAAAACATCAAGCTACTCTCCATACAATACTCTCCAAACACCAAGTTACTCTCCCCCTTTGACATCAAGGGCAAAGGGTTGATTGACTAATGTTAAATGAAGACTTCCATATCTGAATAGCTAAATATGAACATGGATCATGCCCCCCCAGGCACATGCTAAATTCTCTAATCAAAATCCCCCCTTAGTACATGCTGAGATGCACTATACCGTCCATGCTCCCCTTAAGCATATGTAGAGTCTGTAGAAATATTGTTGAAAGAATAACATGACTCTATAACTCAACTATGTGGATATGACCTTCCTATCACGAATGGATCATACATACATCAATCACCCATTCAAGTGGGGATACATCATGATGCAGGAGCATCCAGGCTTAGCCAGTAATGCGATTGTATGTTTAGATGTTGTGGCTAACAAGAGATGAATTTCATTGACCTGAGTGGTCAAAATAAATTCTTAGTAGAGAGGGTTGGATCTCTCTAAAATTATCTTTACTTCAATTACTGTAATAATATAGAGATTGAGTTGTCAATGCAGTTAGGATAGGATTTGATTCATACAAGAGGAAAGAATGTAATGATAGAGAGATATTAGATGTTCGAGAACAGAGTGAGTAAGCGAGATTTTGAGTGAGAGATAGGGTTTTATATTGAAAAGAGGTTAGAGAAACTATTGTAATCGAGCCAAGAGACTAAGACTCTGTAATTTCTATTTTGTTGAATAATTGATTCAAGTGTGGTGTGGACGCATTGTTCTGGTGCATAAATTCATTTGTAGCTGTGTATCGGAATTCTACACCCTAATTAGGTATTTTTATCTATTTAAACACTTTATTTATAAATCACCATCGATTAGTGTTAAGAGTTAATATTGTACTTAAGCGCTAAACCTTTCCTTAAGCACCTTTCTTAAAATATGAATTAAGCACGTGGGTAGTATTTGGAAAGTGGTAAGTGGTATCTCGCGTGCCCTAAAAGTGGTAAATGGTATTCTAAATTTCACGCAATTAACCTTAGTGGGTGAAACGTAGCATGAGAAAACTACTTTTCTCATGCGCTCTCAACCTAATATCAATCATGCAAGAATTTGTGCGAGATTGCGTGACAACCATTCTATTTGACGGGTCACATCGACAGTGGAGATCGTTCGGGATAGTTGGTGAGTAGATGATGTGATATCTGTTGGATCTGGAGAAGTGAGATCAATGGTACAGATTGAAGTGATTGATAAAAGAAGAAGTGAACAAGGGACCGATAGTGATTGGTCAGATAAGCGGGACCCTTAGGGGGAGAATCCATGTAAAGAATCTATTTGTGTGCAACTGATTGGCTCTAAAGCTAACCATTAATCGAATTACAGACTACCACCTCATTTTCATCAACCTCCTGCATCACATCAAATGACTCAACCACTCAACCAAGTGGAATTACATATTTGACATGATCCCAAAATTCGATACATGGCAAAATATGACAATTATTACATCATAGGTATTTACACGACCTTTACATCAAATGATATACATGACATTTATAACAAAGACCAAAGATCTAACCAAGACCATGATAGTCATCAACAACTATCATACACCATATATGATCTCCACTATAAGCATCTGTCAACAACATCCGGACCAACAACCTATATATGTCCAACAATAGTTTGCGAGATAAGCCAATCTACCTTTAATATCATCAACCTGTGACAAAGTATGCCGCATATAGATATCAACTTATCCTCTTGATTTCATCAAGGCCAACTTTCTCTATTTCCTTAGTAGAACATAGCCTTCCATGAATCAACTAAGCATATGTCATATCTCCAAGCAGTAACACAAAACCATTCACAACATATCATATGGATGTGAAAACACCATAGTCATCATCCATGATTATACCATCATCATTGTACCAAGAACTGCATGATTTTTCCATAACAATCCTCAATATATCAATCGTGTATCTTCACTAGAGAGTTTTCAAATATCCCACATCTGATAAGTATCAACCATGACAATCAACATATGTGAGAATCAAGCCTATCATCATAAAGTAAGAAGTAATCATCATTATGTGACTAGGTAAGCCATGTCTCCCAACAACCATGTGTTCAAATAGATATGTCTTCATGAAAATTGCAATAACACCATTCTCTTGGCCAACCAACATTATTTACCAATGTGTAATTTAAGTAATCATCCATGTATCCAGCATAATATGTATCCATCATAGAGATAGTAATATGTATCTAGCTTCTCATCAATGTGAAAAGAAAACCATGAGCTCATAGTCATTTGTCAAACTTTCTTGATACTATCAAGAGAAACAATCCTCAACCAAAATACAATGTGAGAGCCAAGGACTATAGGAATCCGCATCCACAACTGCACCATATTAAGTTTATGCATCTTTGAAGGCATGATGACAACAACATAAAAGAAATGAGTGATACTTATCATCATCAAATAATGAAGTTGTGTATTAAAGCTTTGCTCTTCTCCTTGTCCTTATGAAGGTCACCATGTAAGAAACATACAATATGTACTATATGCATTATCAAAAGAGTCGTCCACAATCATCCATAAAATTGATTTGAATAACAAGTATGTAGCTCAAGCAATATAAGTATCATCTGAGACTTTATCATACGTAACCTATGACTGCAGCTTCGAACTCGCGTATATATGTGACTTGTATTTATGATAACTGCGTATGAGAATTAGAACTTTGAAATTGCATACTTTCAGTTCCTCCCTAGTCTGTTTTGTTTGTATGCTGAGTTATGCCACATTTTTCTGAATGTAATTCCTTCTTCTTCCATAGCTTGGAGTGTGATGATGTTTTCTCCTTTTGGTATGCTAACTGAAATTTTCTCTTGCATTCTTTTGCTATATGCCCAAACTTGTTACAAGAATAACATCTTATATGTTTCATATTCCTTCTCTAGCAATCAATGGCTTTGTGACCAAACATATTGCAAGAAAAAAAATATCCCTTAAAGTGCCTGGAAGCTAATGATCTTTCTGTGTGACTGTTATTAGCTTGAACCATGCAACTTCTACATTTGGCTGTAACATGTCCTAAATAATGACATATAAAACATTCAAAATTATTCATCATAGGAAATAACTGATTATCACTTCCATAGTTAGGAGTAAATTATTTTCTTTGAAGTCTTTCTTTCCTTGGTTGTTGATGGGTTGACCTCTTATCTCCTTGTTGAGAATTTCCCATTTTTCATTAGATTTCTTTGCCTCATCTTGTGAGCTAGATCCACCTTCAACAGTTTCATGAAACCCAAGACTAGATTTGATAATAGGATACCTTTGACTACTAAGAATATTATCCAAAATTTTATTGCTATCTTGAAATCGTAACAATTTATCCTTTTCTTCTAATTTATCTTTTAGGACATTTACCTCAACCTGATATTTCTCTTCGATTTCCATATACCACTTCTTCATTATTTCTTTAGCTTTTCTTCCTTCTTCCACTTGTTGTTTTAATTTGAGAATCTCATTTTCTTGTTCTTCATCTGCTTTTGGAAGTTATTTATTCTACTTATTTGAATTTGCAAGATCTTGTTTTAGAGAGACGACCTCAGCTTCAAGACTTTCATAGTAACTGGATCTATCTTTAAGTTTCTTGATTATTATATCCTTTTCATTTACTTCATTTCTTAATGATGTCACTTCATCCTACAACCTTTGACATTGATCTTCGTTTTCCTTGTATTGCTTCCTTGCTTTGTTTCCTTCCTCCAACTGATCATTTATCCTGGTAACTTCTTATTTATAGGCACATTCCCTTTTATCAATTAGATTATTTTGATCTCTAATTGTGTCCGTGAGAATTTTAAATTCTGCCTCTATTCGATTTCTTTCTCTTTCACCCATAAGAGCAAATTTAGTTGTTTCATTGTCACATTCATTATCTTCAAATAATCAGAGAAATGTATCACCAAAGGACAACAAATTCATACCTGATAATTCTTTTTCTTGTTCATATTCATTCTTAGGTGATTCTGAATTTGAAGAGTTGCTTCCACATAATAGCCAAATGTTTCTCCCACTATCACAATTCCTTTGAGATGTCTTCTTCTTTTGAGGTGATTTCTTCTTTTGCTTCTTTCCCATTGTTATTACAGATCTCCTTCAAACGGTCAAGCTTCTGCCAAAGGACCCCCTTTGATACCAATTGTTGGGAAAATATTGAGAGGGGGGTGAATTAGTATTTACAAACCAATAAATTTTTCCATTTCATAATCATATTTATATACGCTACTTCAGTAAAGGGAACTCACGTGTTCACGCAACTATTCTTAAGGCAACTGACGTATATCCAATGAACTTATAATTCAGTTAATTCATCATATTTTGATCTTTAATCAGTGAATCAATACTTTATTAACCATTAAATAATAACCATGTGCAATAATAATAGAATAAATCATCACACATAAGAAACACACATGAACACCAAGATTTAAGGTGGAAACCCAATGGGGGAGAAAAACCACCTGCTGCTGTTGTCTCTGTATTCTTTTAATATAAGAAAAACCTTATTACAATCTTGTATTGGCGTAGAATCATACCAACATGCAGACACCCACCTGCAGAAGGATATAACCTTCTCTTGTTCTCCAGCTTCTACTAGAAGGGACCTACAACCCCCTAGCTCTTGTACTAGCCAATATGTTTACCAGTATGTAGGTGTCGGCCTACAGAAGGTTCTAACCTTCACTCGTCTCCAGTTACTACTGGAA